>JANBPT010001084.1:0-14900 GCA_027575765.1 Tieghemiomyces parasiticus | reverse complement strand
GGCGACCATGGCCATGACGACGGCGATGCCCCGTGGCCCTGGTGGTTGGCACGGCCGAGAACCCCACCGGCGTGCTCACGGAGGTTGGTAGGCCATTCTTGGAAAAACCGATGAACGAGCACTCCCAGGTTACCCAATGCAGGCCGCTGGGGTTTACCCTGAACGTTACTGGTCTCGCGCACAAAATGAAGGGCGATCCGCCCGAGGTGGGAGGCCACCGGTGCCCCCGGGAGTTCCGAGAGCACGCTGATGGTCACCGCCTGGCCCGGGGGAATACCCGCGTTGGTGGTGGTTGCTGACGCGGCGGTACCGGTGCCCAGGGGACGAAGTGAAGGCGACCGGGAGTCAGGGCCGGTCCCGTTCGGGGAGAGCCACGGTGAAGTCGAAGGCGGTGTGGAGGTAGTGGTAGCGGCCGGCCGTGCCCTAGGGGTCAGCGAGGCTAAGTACCGTGGAGCGGCGAAACTGGAGGGTAAGGTGAACTGGGAGAGGACAGTGCTGGGCCGGGCCTTGGTAGCGGGCGGATGCGGGACTTCCGTGCGGCTGCCGAGGAGAAGGTGGTGACGGTGGGGTGCGGCGGACGGGTCCCCTGGGGTAGGCGCTTTGGGTGGGCTCCAGAGCCGGTCAAAGCCCCGAGGCCGCCAGCCGGTGACCGGGCTGTCATTGGGGTTGGCCATCCCGGTAGCCGCGTCACTGGTCACCACATGATGATCGTGCAACGCTGCGGGGCCCGCTGTTACCGGAGTCCCGTTCGGAGCAGTAACCATGGTGGCGGTGGCGGTAGTGGCCGTCTCGAGTGGGTAGTACCGCGGGACGGGTGCGGCGCAAGTAAGGGCCGTGGCATGGAGCAGTACTCTGACCTGATTATCGTCGCCAATATCCAGCGCGTACTGCACCCCAGCGACGATGGCCCAAGCGGCACCACGGTGGAATCGGTAGTACAAGGCCTCGTGAAGACGGGAGAACACGGAGGCCAGTTTACGGCTTGGGTGGCGCGTGTCGGCCGGAAGTGCGAACCGCTCAAATAACGTGACATTCTGGACGGCTAGCCCGTCGCTCCCGAGGTGGCCGTGGGCAGCAGCTACCACCTCCGCCAAGTTGGCCGGGATCCTAGGCGACGTGGAGTTGCTCGCTGCCAACGTGGAATCGCCATCAGCGTCACTGGTCAGGGGTTGGACCGCCCGCGGACGAAAACAGGTGGTAAACCCGGTGTTGAGGAGCTGGAAGGAGGGTGGGAACTGGACGTCAAGGAGTGCGGCCATCAGATCCTCGTCTTCGTCGTCATCAATCTGGACTGCCAAATCAATGCGCGGTTTGGTCACTGTTGAAGTCGTACGCACACGGGAGGTGTCACTCTCGTCACTACCGCTACCACCGCTGCCGTTACCATCGCCACCGTGGTTCACCTCACCAGTATCCGCACGTGACCGGTGGCGCCGGCGCCGGCGATCGCCTTGGCGGTCCCGACGGGACGGGCGACGTCGTGGTGGCTGCGGCGGTGGAACCGAACGACGTCGGGACATGAGCATCTGGGCGCGGAATGCAGCATCCAGCCGCTCACGGTTCGCTGCGCTCAGGGCGGTGATTTTTCCCTGGATAGCGAGGAACCGCCGGTCCTCCTCATCCACGACATCGATATTCCGTGAGATGCGCAGTGGGGGCGGGGTGGGCAAGGCTGCGACATAAAAGGCCGTTCCGGTAGCCAGGGCGACAATCCATTCCTCGCCGATGGCCAAGGTAAACTGCAGGTTGAAGATGGCGTTCATACCCAGGACTTTGAGCTTGTAGACGAGCTGGCGGTGTAGATCGTACTCGACGAACGGAAGTGCGTCGCTGATGGCCGCCGCAGCTTCGTCGGCGCCTTCAAGCCGGGAGGGACGACATACGTGGGCTTCAATGAGGCAACCCAGATCGACAATTTCGAGCTCCGGGGGTACTTCAGTCGTGCTGAGGAGTAGGTCCGGGACGGACCGCCGTTCGCAGCAGCTACAAAGGTGGTGCAATGGAGAAGTGCCAGTAGTGGTGGTGGCGGTGGTGGTAGCGGCGGCGCCCCTACGGGCTGCGGAGGCGGATGTGGTGGTGGAGGGGCGGGAGGTTGTCGTAGGCGCTGCGGGGAGGTGGCACAACCCACAGGGGGACGGCCGAATGTGGCCCACTCGCCGTACCACCCCGTCAGTCGCATCGGATACGTCACTCTCCGAAGCCGTGGACTCTGGCGATGTGAGCGACAGGGCCGACACCGGAAGGGCCTCCGACGAAGCAGCAAGTGAAGACAGCGATGAGGAGGAGGAAGAGGACGCCGACGACGAAGAAGAAGATAAGGAAGCGGAAGAAGAAGAAGATCGGCGGGAGTGACCAGACCGGCGGGGCACCAACGATCCGACCCGGGGAGCATTCATGACACCGGCGATATTGAGTACCGCGGCGGTACCCAGCGCCGACAATATGCACACCTTATCCTCGGTCAGTACGACGGACTCGGTGTACCCAATGACGTGGGGGCAGTGGAGGGACCGGGCGTGGGCCTTAATTTCGGCGCGAAGTTCGTCCCACCAGGCCTCGCGCACCGCTTCACTGTCGTCATCGCTAAGTTTGACGGAGCGGGCCGACACCACCCCGCCGATCCGGAGGATGGAGCCCGCGGGGAAGTCGTGCAGCGTGAACAGGTCCTGACGCCAGGATTGGATCTCACCCGGGCCGGTGGCATCCGTATTATAGCCCGTCGCCGTGTGGCCATGATACCGGAGGGTCCGCGGACGTCTAGGGGCCGTACGGGTGCTGTGCCGACCCAGACTGTCCACCGAAGTGCGTGACCGCGTTCGCCAGGCCCGCGGGGTACGGTGTGCCGTAGGGGAACTCCCCCCGGACCGGGTGCTGCGTAGCGAGTTGCGTCGTCGCGGCCGTCGCTGTGGCCGCCGGTGTTGCCGACGCTGTCGACGGTAACCGTAATCTCCACCCGACTCCGCGGCGTCCGTGTCGGAGGAGGAGGCGGAGGACGTTGCGTTCGTCGATTCGTGGCCGAGCTCCAGGTCATCCTCGGCGGTCTCGCTGCCACTACTGCCGCTGCTACGGGTGTCAGATCGACGGGAAGTTCGTGAACTTGCGCACGACATCAGCGATCCCTCCTGAGGGCCGGTGGCGCGCGGCTCCAATTTAACGACGGTCCCGATGGCTCGGGCGGTGATCAAATGCTCTTCGGGTTCGATATCGAACGTCTGGCGGTAGGCAATGACGGCATCGCCGCCCTTATTAAGGGCCTTCTTGGCCGTGAGCCTTCGAAGCTGGCCAGCCAGTCGGTAGAACGTGCGTTGCCGGGCGTCGTTAGACGCTCTTGAGGTCCGAAAACTGTTGCGCCAGTGGTATTCCGGGTCGTCAGCCACCAGTAGGGCATCCACGAACCCGAGGACCTCGCGGATAACCCAGTGCTCTGGAATGTGCGGGGCGCTGAATAGAGGGACACCCGCCGAGGAGTTCTTGAACGGATTAGTGTCTCCCAGAAATTGGAGACGGACCTGTACCCGAATCTCGCCGCGGATACCCAGGAGGGAATGTGTCACGGGGAACCACCCGGCATAACTGGGGAGCGTGGCCGCCGGCAAGTCACCCACGGACGCTGCAGTGGTGGTCGGGGCGTTGACGGGAGCGGTGGCCAAGGACGAGGAACAGTCGGTCTCAGCTGTGGTGGTGGTTGGGGCCGCCATGGCTGACACCGTCCGGGCGGTCAACAACGGATTCAAATCAAGCATCACGGTGCCAATCACGTCGTCGGCTGTGATGGCGTCGTAGTCCAGCACGCGCAATTCTAGGGGTTCGTCCTGGAGCGCCGTGTCGTGGATTACTTCCAGCCGGAAATCCTCATTCCACACCGGGTTGAGGGTTTGCCGGCAGATGGCTGTGCGCTGGACCTCGAGGTCAGCCAGCCGGAGCTCCACGTAGGCGTCCGTGAGCTCCGTTTTGCGGTCCATAACCGGCAGATTCCGTGCGCTGTGCACGCGAATCTTGAGGATGCACGGCATGACGAAATGGCGGAGAAGACGTGAATGGCGAGTAAAGCAGAATCGATATTTTACTGGGAGACAGAAAGCCTAAGTTAGAGGCATTGTATGTAGGGCATGAGAAGTGGGTCAATGCATGTGGACGCCCATGAGTTGGTGCGGCAACTCACGCATAGCATAAGTAGGGGAGAGAGAGAGAGCAAGAGAGTGGGTGAAGGAGGGGACAAGCATGTCGCGGTATCACTTCTGTGCGTGAACTGTCAAATGAAACAGCTTCTTGAGTTGCGACGAGTTTTTGAAAGTAAGCTCCATGGCTGATAAACATGTGTCCAAGTCAAAAAAAAATTACCAACGCTAGCCTTTCGTCACAACGCGGGCCACATATTGTGTTTCTATCAATGTCAGCTGAAAATGGCAATTGTTATGCAGGGATGTGAGGTGACAGGGCGGATATCCGACAACGTGGTTCCCAGCCGCTCTGTTTCCGGTCGCGTGGGAGCAAGCGGCGGTAATCGTTTGCTAACCCGCTCTCAACTCATGGCTCAGACGTTCATACCAGCCGTCTCACCCATGTCGTTGACCATTACATTTCGATTAAAATTATTTTATACTGCTGGCTTTAACAATGTCCGAACCGCAGTTACCATTCACAAAACCAACTAATTAGACACCGATCAAGAGCAGCACAGCATATGGGGAGGGAGGGTGGCCTCGATATTCCAGACCCGCCAAGGACGGGCCTACAGGCTGCAACAACGGGTACGGGGGAAATGAAGTGAACCGCACCAGCCCTCCACCCCCTTAAGGCTGGCAGTACACAACACACATGGCAGCGCACGCCACCAATAGATGCGGAGCGTCCGTTTCGCAGCAAACCTCATCGGCAACGTCCCGCCAGTCTTCCAGGTCCATGTCCGCGACACTTGCCATGTGCGTCGCGCACCGCTGGAATCGGTTGGTGGCAGATTGGCCCACGGTTTCAACGCCGTTAGCCATGCGCTCGCAGCAGTCCTTGAGGAGCCCCGTAGCGGCGGTGTGGAGGGTACGGTGGGTCACCATGGGGGCTTGACGAGGGTACGGAGTGGAGTTGCCAGTGGCAGCGGTCGGGGCTGGGACAGCTGGGGCGGCGTTCAGGGTACGCTTACGCGGCTCCGTCTGAGTGGGCCGGGCCTGTATCATGCCTAGAGCGACCAGTGCAAAGGCGATAGGAAGGTAATGTTGCATGGCGGATTGGTCGAGAAGGGATGGGAAGGAAGGCGTGGAGGTAGTCGGTAATGCAAAGGGGGAATGTGTATATATCTATATATATATGAAGACATGCGCAGGCAATGTGACGACTATCCATCTTAAAGACGGGTAGATGGAGCGGTTTAAATACGCATCCGGGCACACGATTAAGCCTAGAAATTATATATATATATAATTATATGCGGCAATAAACAACTGACAGGGGGGCAAGGCGTTGGGCTTCGTTTAAGTTAAGCGGACGACGAAATTCGCCCTGCACTCGGCCCATGACCAAATACATACAATGCATACCGACGTTTGGAAGTACTAGGCCACCAACTGTGCTACTATGGTCCTCAGTCGGTGAGTGAAAGGTGTTTTGGAAGAGCAGCAGAAGTAATTAAGCGCTCTTGGTTCACTTCCGTTTCCAGTTTTGCCATCTTTTGCACGACAATGGCTACCCTGAAGAGAGGGGGGCATGCAGGTCAGCCGCTATTGACAACAAGCTCACCTTGGATTGAGCGAGCCGGAAGCAGCTGTTGGGCCAACTCTCTCTCTCGCTCAGCAGCAAGCTACTCCGATGGGGGGGGGCTAAGTGGAATACAGGATAGGGGCATGTCTAACCCTGAGGCCGATTGAGTCACCCATACGCCGGAAACAATCACCAACGCAGCCGATGCCGTTCGCGGTCCACTTTTCTCCCCGATTCCTTTGTCACCAAGTCCCGTTGGGAATCGAGGCCTATATATTCTCCGCGCTAGGAACTAAAACTAAGGTCTTCCATCGGTTACCGTAGTTTATTTTAATGCCGGCGTAGTGCATACCATGTCGTTAAGATACTATACCATGTATTATGTCTTGACATTGCAATTCTCTAGATTACCCCTTGAAGTTAAGTCACAGTGTTGCTACAAGTGTGACGCTAGATAGTGGCAAAAGTTGTAAATACCGTACATGCAGCACACGCCCTGGACGATCTGTAAACACGGCTTGGCCGTCTCGTCATCCGACTCGATATCCGTGTCCTCATCACTCATTGGGCGGCTCTCAGGGGCTCTAGTGCGTCTCCGGTGCTGTCCCAGACGGCGGCGTCGGACGCGGTTGGTACTCATGGGCTCCTGGTTCGAATAGATCGGCGAATCAGGTTTAGAATGCAAGGTAATAAGCGGTGACGGTAGTTCTAAATCGCTCATCCCTTCGTCACTAGGGTAGGCCTGGATCGCCCCTACGGCGAGTGAAAAGATAAAGGAAATGCCCAGGAGACGCATGATGGATTTTACGGCGTGGATGGAGTGGGGAAAGCGCCCTCTTAGTTTGGAAAGGGAGGGTGATGGGGGGGGCAAAATATGGTATGCTTATAAAATGTAGAAGGTATCCAAATCAGTCGGGTTGGCCTGGCTGGCGTAACGACAGGCTTTATGTATCTAGATGTTCTTGATCATAGTAGCTACAAAAGAATACGGACGGTATATTTTTGAGAGGAAGGGGGTGGGGGGAACGACTAGTCGGCTAGGGAAAAATGACACTTGACTGGCCAGACATAGTGGCCACAGGGTGGTGGGGGGGGGCACAAAAAGGAACACAGGCAAACCGAGGGAGAGATGAAGAAAGGAGAGGGAAGCCAGTCAAGCACTGCTCGTGTTACGTTGGTGGCCCAGGTGGACGTAGGCCTGTGGCTTGGATGACCTAGGGAAAGGTCGTACAAGGCGGCGGGTTGAACCGTGAGGGATGGGGTGAGCAGACCAAGGTAAAAGTTGTTTTTTACAAGACCGCCAAGCGGTTATTGATTATGGGCTTATTTTAACAGCCCCTGCGCCGGGGTATCACCAGTGCAAAATGGTCATCAGGGGAGTTCTGTGGTGTCTAGGAAATCGATTCGTATTTTCGGAGGATATTTATCCTGACCCTTGCCCGCTAGTCGAGAGGATGGTGAGTGCGCGAGTCTTTACCATCTTAGTTGAGGTTGATACCATCGATTATTTTTAGTTCCCCCCTCTCTTTATCTATTCTTGCTAGGCTCGGTCGCATCCGTCCGTTGGTGGCGCTTGTGATACCTACAGAGCCTTGGTAGTTGGCAGGGCCGACGCCGCTGAGCGACTCTCGATCTCGCTCCTCTTCACTCGTGGGGGAGGGAGGGTATTCCGACATACCTTTTGCTACAAGAGAAGAAAGGGGATACAAGCTTCCCATTCGACTGCAAAGCGGGGTGGTGGTGATCGTATAACGCTGGTGTGACCACATAAGGGTCCCACCCTCGCCTATTATTAATAGTTTTTCAAGAAGTAATCGGGAGGGAGGTGATGGTTGATGATCGAGTGCTATACACTGGCAGCTGCAACCACCTCGTAGATTCGTAGGGCGATCCCTGGAATACGTTGGAGTTAATTTAACGATATATTGGGGTAAACTGGCTAAAATGTCCATGAGCAATAATATAAAAGCTAAAGAATATAAAAAGGGGACCCCAGGGGCGCTGCAACATGATCAGGTCTAAGCAGGGATGTGGGGGGGGGGGGAAAAGGCACTGGAAACCGGGACGGGTAGAAGATACAGCCCTTGTAGCCTTGTCCGTAGCCGGCGAAGACCCGGCTACCTCTCTCTAGTACAACACGCGGGTAATGACGTTCTCCTCGATGGAAGAAATGTGATCGTAGATGGTCTGGATATCCTCGACGGAGCCGATGGAGATATCGGCCATAAAGTACGAGATGTTGCCTTTGTTATCACACACCTGCTTCTCCACGTTGAACGGAGCGAGAATATTGTTGATCTGGCGGAGCACGCCGGGGACGTTACGGTGCACGTTGACAAGGCGGAAAATGGATTCCTTGGCGGCCGGGATGGCGCGGAGGTCGACCTGGGGGTAGTTGACGGCGTTGAGAGTGGTGCCGACGTTGATGAATCGGGTGAGGGCGCTCGCCACCTCAATGCCAATCATAGACTGGGCCTCCTCGGTCGATCCGCCAATGTGCGGGCTCAGGATGGTGTTGGGGCAGCCGATGAGCGGGCTTTCAAAGTACTTGCCGTTGGCCAGGGGTTCGCTCGGGTACACGTCGATGGCGCAGCCGGCCAGCTTGCTGGCGCGGAGGGCCTCGGCCAGGGCCGGAATGTCCACCACGGTGCCCCGGCTGGCGTTGATCAGGTACGACTGGGGCTTCATGAGGGCCAGCTCGCGGCGGCCAATCATGTCCTTGGTGTCGGAAGTCTCAGGTACGTGCAGGGTCACAAAATCCGAGCGCCGCAGAAGGTCGTCCAGGGTTTCGGTGGGCGAGCTGGATCCCAGGGGCATCAACTGCAAAACATCGTAGAACAGGACACGCATGCCCAGGGACTCGGCCATGACACTGAGCTGCGAACCGATGTGGCCGTAGCCCACGATACCCAGGGTCTTACCGCGGACCTCGTAGCAGTTGGCCGAAACCTTGAACCAGTTACCCTCGTGCATCTCGCGGTTACGGTCACCGAGCTGGCGGGCCAGGGCGATGACGTTGGAGATAGTCATCTCGGCTGGATAAGGGAGAGGGGGGGGGAAGGAGGAGGACAGGGTGGGGGGTAGGTTCGGGCGCGGAGGGGTTAGGGCTGAAGGGTGTGGTACTGATAGGAGGGCGGTAGAGGATAAGGGGGGGGTGGGATGCGGAGTAACTAAACCGAGAGGGCCAGGCTCCAATTGCGGTGGTTATACACGCGGGGCGGTTTGCCGGCGGAAACCCTAGCAAAGGCCGTTGGCGTTCATTCAGCTCCATTTGGCCTATCCAGTAACACTTACCCACGCTACGGCTGTTGCTGAAGGGCGAGTTGAACACGGATATGCCGCGCTCGGCGGCGAAGTCGAGGTCGACCTGGTTGGTTCCGATGCAGAAACAACCGATGGTGAGCAGCTTGTCGGCGTGCTGGAGCACCTGGCGGGTGAGTTTGGTCTTGCTACGGATGCCCACAATGTGGACGCTCTTGATCTTCTCGATGAGCACGTCTTCCGGGAGGGCTTTGGTGTGAAACTCGACCTGGTACCCGGCCTTCCGCAGAATTTCCACGGCAGTCTGGTTGACGTTCTCCAGGAGGAGGACACGGACATCCCCCACGCCGAAGGGCTTGAGGTGACGGGGCTCGAGCGGTTGGGCAGAACGGCGGGCCGACATGGTGAGTTCAGTAGGGGAGGCGAGGACCATCTTGACGAGCGTGGGGATCGGCTGGCAGGTTGGCCGACAAGGAGGGGGGGAGAGGGGGGGAATGCGTCGGCGGTGGAGGGCGGGGAGGCCAGAGTGGGAGAAGTGAAGGGGGGGCGATGGTGCAGCTACAGAGGGCAATCGTGCAGATACAGATTGGGGCGATAACTAGCGGTACCGACTGGCTAACTTTTGGGGGCACGACAGCTATGCTGGTAGGTGGCAATAAGAAACGGCACCGGGAGGGTTTAACGAGGTGCACCGGAAGGATATAAAGGATCGAATGGTACTGGGAGGGCAGAGGGTAGGAGTGGCGCAGCCAACTTGTATGGCTGGCGAAAGGCTATTAACCAACGAGGAAATATAGAGCGTGGTTTCGAGTGGCAGGAACGGTGAGACAAGTACGACTCGAAGGGGGGTTGCACATAGATAAGTAACCAGCGGCCAGACCGGCGGGTGGGCCAAGGTATTTATTGATCAGATTGGTGGAGTGGCTCCTACCGTGGTGCGGGCTCTAGAGAGCGGATGGACGCGGCGGCAATTCGGAGATTTGCCGAACCCACCTATACAAGACACGGTTGGGGGAAAATGTTGGTCTATGCTGGGGCTGGCTGGCGGGAGAGATAGTGGTGCGATAAGGGAAAAAAAATAATCATGCCAGGGGACAGGATACGACTGGAGTGTGATAACGGGCACCTCCCAGTGGCTGGGATTATGTGACGCAGCACGGGTGGCATCCGGGGAGGGGTGGTTTGGGGCTGGGAAGCTACCACCCGCGGGTGGGGTGGGCCAATTCGCGACGTGTCAAATTAGTCATTTGCACTGGGCGGTCCACTTGAAATTGAGAGTTGCGCGAAGCCCCCCACCCAGAAGGCGTGGTGACTCCCAAAGGTACGACGCAGGGTGCCGTCGGCGTGGCCGGTGGCTGATTAGACAGGCGGGGCCACCGAAACCCCCTTCCGTACCAAGCCGCGTCAAGACCCTTCTGCCGACCACGCCACCCAATCGCCACGCCGCAGACGTTGCTACCCGTAAGCACAGAGGCCCAATGAGGCGGTAACTCCTAACCCTTGTCACTGGCCGCCAGGGCTTGCCTGCAATGTGCCAGTCGACCCTGCACGAACTGACGCAGCAGCGCCCCCCCTTTTTCCAGGAAGGCGCCGGTTGCCTGGGGTACCTTACACACTCCCTTCGCCTGTCGTCTCCAGGATTTCCATCGGATGCACGCTGAGCGGCTGGATCGTTGCAGTGCCGCCATAAGCCCGGCAGGCTGTCCAGTAAAACAAACAGGCAGGGGCCGGTCGCTATTTAGTCGCGAAAGTATCTGGTGGGGTTCTCTGGCCGCACTGCCGGCTGCAGAAAAAAGCAAAGTGCACTAGACAGGCGCCAACAGCATTCAATGCGGTGTTGCAACTGATTACTCCACTCGCCCTCTTCATCAGAAGCAATCACCCGGCTCTGAACACAAGGTATCCGCCCACAGGCCATATGCCGCCATCCGAAAGCCCGGTTCCAGCCTGGGTAAATGCACCCTATGTCCCGCGGCTGCGGGTATATCGCACCTGGCCCCCATCCGCCTAACTAGGCTGCCTCCCTCTCCTTTCTACCCTCACACCAACTCCGCCCTGCTTCATCCGCCGGGCCCCTTTCGCTGCTGTAGGTCCCTGGCTACGCATGGAATTAACCGAGCCATCTGATTCGCTGGCAACAGCGCCCGACGGGGCAATCCTCCCCTTGGCCTGAGCACCGGGGGCCGCCCGCCCCATTGTCGTTAACCACTCGTCCCCCACTATTTCGACCTGGACGTCCATTGCCCTAGACGCCCCACCCGCGAGAGTCACCACTGCCAAGCGAAGCCAAATAAACAGATACCGCCGCGCCTGAAACCAAGAGCCCTCTCCCCATCTCAGAGTAAGCGGAACTCATGTCATCCCCGTACCCTAGTGAAGACCCCCCCGTATCCTGGGGCTGGGAAGCGAAAGGCCCAGGAGTGGGGTAGAATTGGCTGAGACAATCACACCTGAAACAGCCTCCCTGCTCGCCACACCGAAAGGCCACCCCGATGGCGTGATTACTTAAGCGACGCGTGAGAGAGATGCAGGTTTCCCTGTGTTTACTAGTGTGGCTCTCCCAGCCAGCACCGGTCTCCTTAATGACGCAATCCACACCTACAGATGGCAGGCATAGCTACTCGAGGCTTAATTCCGTCAACCCTTTGCTTGAGTCAATAGCTATCGGCCTAGGCACTATTGCTAGTTGATCCCAGTCAGGTCTAAACTTCAGCAATAGTCGCCGGGCCAACCCTCTATAAGGCTCCAAGTTCTAGGAGGCCATAGTCTGCCCGTGTTACCATTGCTCTGACGACCAAGCACAAAGCACTAATGCTTGGAGTCAACGGATAATTCGCCGAGTAATCCTAAGGTATCGACGCCTGCTTGTATGATGGCTCGTAGGTAAGAACCTACGTCAGGAACATTCATCACGAAAACAAGCTAGATAGAGCTGACGGTAGCTGGTGCGACAGTGGGAACACTAGTACTCCTCCGAGCAGTGCATTTACAGCACCGTACACGATACTTGGTAGTAAGGGAAGAGAGACAAGTCTGGACCGAGTGTCTGTCAAAGTGTTCCAGTGTAGTCGGATGGGTGGCCATGTAAATAGTGGTTTCCTATAGGGTCATGGTTAGCATGAAAAGGAGTCTACTTGCTGCAAGTAATAGCAAGGCGTGTTGTAGTATGGTCTTTAACCACTACTACTTGAACACAGACGTAGCTGACCTGATAGCCTATGGAAATAGGGCAGCAATTGCAGGCCGATATATCCCATTCGCTTAATGCGTGTGTGGTCGCCAAAACCAGCGGCCAAAGGCTGCACCATATCCGGCCCCCTCCCGAAAGGCCAGCAGGAGGCGTCAAGCCGCAGCATTCGACAGCAGCCCCAACCGGAACAAGCCAGTAGCCATGACAGTCCCTGGGCGGTCAAGTGCAGAGTGTACTCACTATCCAGTCTCATTGCGAACTTGCAGGAGTCTACCCGAGGGCTACGCCTGGCCACTGGCGACCATCCACTAAAATGGCTGATGTATATATTACTGAGCTCGTTCCTCTAACCGACGTCAGCCGCCTCCTTAATGTCCAGCGGCCACCGTTAGCCGTCACCCCTTGCTCTACGCGTGTGCAGATGCCAGACCGACAGGGACGCCAGACAATCTAAGTCCTATTGCCATATATAATGGGCCCCACTGCCAGTCGTAACAACGCATCCTCATTACTACCAACGCACCCATTTGTATCCAGCCTACCACGGATCCCCTCGTCTAAACCTACCACAGGGTGGTAACTAGACGAACAAGACAAGCCAGGTATGCTGCTGTAGCCAAAGACCGCCCTGAACACTACAAGGCTTCCACACACACAGACCATGCGCCTTGGCGGTACCCTTTTAGGGCTCTGCAATCCCCTCTTTTGGCTTACCTATCGCTCTCTTCGGCATTGACAATTGTTCTACCCCGTGTCTCCTCATTTATACTACTTCCGACTCATGCCCATCCGGCGTACGCACGCACTATTTCCCTCCTATGACCAAGCCCCGGCCATACGCAGGCCCGAATCACGGGGAAGAAAAGCTTAGGAGAGATTCACCTCGAGGCAAAGTATCCGTCCAGCCCGCACGTCCCTGGTTGCACTATCTATCCTCAATAAAACCTTGACACCCGGATAGCACGCCAGTCGCACTTGAATTTATATTTATATATATAATATTGACACGTCACGCTCAGTTCGGCTGTATCAACTAGGCGGAAGGATGAAGGGTTAATCACTTGTTTCCTCAACCTGGTTCACCTACGCATTCTCATAATGGACGGTCTGGACAAGGAGGGACTGGTTAGCGCCCAAGCGGATGGGCGAGGCGGTATAGAATTCGCTCTTGCACTCTGAAGCACGCCAACCCACCATTAACCTGGCGGCTTCCGCGGCCTTCCCCCAGTGTAGCTGGTTCGCGCACGACGCGATTATTCCAAATGCCCACTCCCAACTGGACAATGAGTTGATATCTGGAATATCCAACTCCGTACCAATGGCCCAGATATGCGCTCTGATTGACCACGGCAGGTAGTTCTCAGTCAAGACTTTGTAGAGCTCCGACTTTCGGTCGATGGCCGTACGATCACGAAAGAAGCGCAAAGTGACGAGGGCCAAGGTCAGATCTCTTGCCCAAAACGTTGAACCGTTCTCGCGATTATTAGGTCCCACGAGTCTACGGTAGTCCTTAAACTGGTGCAAGATACCAGTCGTATACTCCTGCGCGACATCTCGTCCGACCGACTCGGACAGTAAACGCCGCAAAAGTACTCCGAGCTGGTGATCGTTAAATTCTTTGGAGAGTTCGTAGATGTGCGCGTAGGGCGAATCGAGTAGGCTGTCGAGCCCAACGTTTCGAGTCGAAGGGGGCGCCTGTGAGCTTGACGATTGATCCTTACTAGGACTGGACAGAGACAGGATGGTGGAAGTCGGGCGCAATCTGCTCAGGCCGAATTGTTCAAATAAATTGGAGGGGTGCATGTAATAGTCCCAAGTCGTAGCATAAGATCCATTCGGGAATATTTGACCCTCCGCTCTCATCCTAGGATGATATCGATCCTGGCCGTGGGCCATAGAACCCGCCTGGTCGTTGGACGCTCGAGGCGAATTAAATTCGATAAGGCGAAATTCGTTGAGGAGCCAGGCTTTAACGAACGGTCGGAAGAGTACTGCTGCAGGTTGTGAGAAGCCTACATACTTCGACAACTTATCACAATTTTTAAGGAAACTAATGTCGGCTATATCCTTCTTGTACTTGTCATTGAGCTGATCACGCTCCTTGGTCAAGTAGCCGAGTGAACTTTGCGCACGCTTGTGTTTTTGTTGATCCTTTTCTTTCGGCAGGCCTTTCTTTAGTGTTTGCGCATTCCCATTGGACTCGTTGCTCTGCGTAGCTGTATGTCTCTCAAGCCTTTTAGAGAAGTTAGCAACCCTCGTACGCGCCTTGTTCCAACGCTCGGTGGCTTCGTCAGCCTCCTCCTCGGCGTATTCAAGACCATCTTCTAATCTCTCAATCTGTTCCTTGTATTTATAACAGCGACGCTCCATTGCATCCCATTGTTCCAGCTTCGAAGGAAGGGAATCTACGAACTGTTGGGTGGGATGGAAAGCCAAGGGGAAAGTGGTTGTCAGCCGGGTTAGTATTCACCCCGATTAGAACTATCGACTGTCCTGCAGTTGACGTTCCCAGCGTTTTAGGTAGATTGGATTTCAAGCACTCAACGGCCGGTTACGACTGCCAACCACCGTCCTGGTGCTATGTTTGAAGCCTGGAAAGTGAATGTGTTAAGTATGACATCGTTTGCCGAAGGCCACTTGGCTAGCCTACCTTGACCGTTTCATGGTGGATATAGTCCTTGTCAAGCGCATAATTATGCTTACTAGTGAGTTTGAATCCATTGCGATAACCAGGTGGGATATTGCTTAAAATTTCGCG
>JANBPT010001083.1:0-14907 GCA_027575765.1 Tieghemiomyces parasiticus | reverse complement strand
TCAGTGGCGACGGCGCCGGTCGGACTCGGGCGGTTGAGGAGGGGGTCGTAATCACCGGTAATGCTGGGACGGGTGGCGCGTGCGTAGGCTTCCGGGCCCCAGCTGAGCGGGGCAACGGTTGCGCTGGCGGGTACCTGTGCCGATGGTACGGATCGGTAGCTGGAGGCGGGGGCCCTGTATGGGCAGGCTGGTGGCGGATGGGTGAGGCAGGCGTCGCCACAAGCGGTTTGAGCGGCCGAGCAACCGACTCGCCGCCATTAGTCATCGCTATCGGTGAACCCATGTTGTTCGGCAATGTGTGTCCAGGTAGGTGGCCCAAGCTTTTCTTGGCTTGGAGAATTTGTTGTCTCCGGGACGATGGTGTGGTGGGTTCCACGACAACCGTGTCGGACGCGCCCTGCGAGGCAGGTTGGTATGGCAGCAACCCTGTCTGTGAGCGGGCTTTACGACGCTCGCCTAACTGGGGTAGTAAAGCCCGCTCACCGGGGGGTTGCTTCTGTTTACGTGGGGCGGCGGGAGGCAAACGAGGGCGTGCCACGGAGAAAATGGGTGTCTTAGGGTTTGGCCAAGAGGCCACCGCGGTCTGCCACCAGTGACAGAACTCCGGAGAAGAGGTGAACACAAACCCGAGAAGCATGGACGGATCGAGGTCTGTGAACCGACAGCTGTGTACGGCGTCCGGGTGGTAAGGCGGAGTCGGACATGTAGCGTTCCGTGCGGCCGTCGTAGCCACGTAGGGATGCGGAAGGTGTGGATCAAGGTAAAAAATCTCGTCGCCTTGGAATCCCACAAAGTAGAACGAGCGGCTTGGCTGCCCGCCCACTATCCCGAGACACTGTTGCTGACCCAGCAGGTGCTTGAGGTTAGGAATATAGAGCGGGTTGAGGCGGTCGATGCCCAGGCGAACCGGGATGAAGAGTATGACAGGTCTTCCCCTTTCTCTGCCGAGTAATTGGGTACGAGGCGACGCCGGTAGATGGTCGAGGACCCGGTCGGGGTGGACCAGTTGGTCCGTGGCCACCTCAACCCGGACAGGGCAGTCAGTATGGGCTGTACTGAGCCGTTTGAGCACGTGTGCCACAACGGAGGGACTGAACCAGCTGCCGACCGGTACATTGAAAGGCGACTGTGTTCCCTCCAGGCTCATCCGTTGAATGGCATAGTGGGCGTGCGGGCCGTAGTTAGACGCAAACCAACCGAGGATGCGGTGGTAAGCGCCGTGTTGGTCAGCGGTACCATTACAACTCGGCCGCCAGCCGGGACCCAGCAGGACATTGGAAAACCCACCAGCTAGCATCATCTGGCCCGTGCGGTGCATGCATCCCCATCCAGAATCTGAAGTATAAGAAGAAAGAAAGTTACCGCCGTCGATCGCGGCCGGGGGCGAGGACAGGGCGATATCGCCGCGCCGATCAGTCGCCACCGACGAGGATGATGACGGCGGGGTGGAGGGCGGCTGCGAGCTGATCGAAGCCGGCTCCTCCTCACTGGTATCCAGCCAGCGCCCCTCTGGTCCGGGGGAGGCAGGAGTGATAGCGTCGGCCCGCCTCAGGTCAGCCAGACAGGCCTGGACATCGCCCGGATTAGTGGGCAGCGGCGGGAAATCCGTCTCGTATGAGAAATAAAACGAGGCCTCAAAGTCCGCAAAGAAGTCCTGCAAAGTCCGCTGGCCTAGGGCGACCGGCTCGTGGTCGCTAGGGCGTTTGAGGAGAAAGACGGAGGAACTAGCTGGGGGGTTGGCAGTGTCAGTCCCCAAACCGTTTGTCCCGCGGTGGCTGCTGGGCGGGGGAGTCGTCGAAGCTAGCGACAGCGGCTCATCTGAATCGACCATAAGGGTGGCTAATTGGTGAAATGCGTCAAAGTCGGGCGGCAGCCAGTTGGGCCGAACGGCGTGAGTCGGGGCAGATGGTCCGCCCGGCGAGGCAGTCGGCTCTGTCGCCCCATGGGGCGAGCGTAAGGCGGCCAAACGGACCGCATCTTGGGTTGATACCATTGATCGGACTCCGAGGGCCCTGTCGAAAAATGACGCGCAACTAGGGAATCGTAGAGTGCCAGCGGGGACGGGTTCCCAACGCCGCGGAGTGGGGTTACTGAAGTCTGGGATTTGAGAGACGGGGCGGCGGTTACGCAGACGGTCACGGTACACGGCGTCGATGGCCGGCGAGGTAGGGGGCTTCAGGAGTCGTGGAGATTGCCGGTGCGTCGCCATGGCCTGGTGGATGGCGTGGGCGAGAGTGGGTACGAACGCTCCGGCGTTACTGAAGTATGGCCGGCGGAAGTAGTTGGCTGACTGGGCGTGGTAGAGTACGTGGCGGATGAGCCTAGACTCGGCTAAATCGGCGTCCGTGACCTGGCTTCCGGTCCAATGGTCAAGGACCAGGGCCTCCCAATCAGCGCGGAGGGTATTGACCAGGTCCTCAACGGGGTCGAGGAGGTGGGACCACGCGAGTTCCACGGCCAGTGGAGCCGCCTGGCTTCCGGTCAGGTACAGGGCCTCAGCGGTGCAGTCCAGAGTGTATCCAGTCACTGGATCAGACGAGCCCGGGACCAAGGCCAGACGGACCACGTGCGAAGGTTTGGCGGTGGTATAGCCGTTTAGGTGGCGAGGTGCAAACCGCAGCTCTTCCTCATCCAGAGTAGTCATGGCGGGCGTGACAGCCAAGTGGAGAGTAAGGTGGACCACCGTATGCCCAGGTAGGTCGCTATGTCGCCGGTAGCCAATGCCCCGGGATGAGGGCCAGACGTCCAGGGTCGTAACATGGCGGACGGTCAGGCCACAGTTACTGCTCCGCACAACGGTCAGCCCGCGGTCGGCCAGGGCGACACCCAGTCTCCGGATGATGTCGGTTTGGGCCGTAAACCGCCGGGCATGCCGGGCTGCGGATTCCGTGGTCAATGGGGGTTCCAGTACGGTGTCATCGACTGGATGGAGTGGGGCCGGGGGTGCGCAAAACCAGCCTTGACTCACGTGCACGGGAATCCGAGCCAAGACAGGCGGACTCCTCGAGGTAATCGGCCCGTCGGGGCTGCGTGCTTCGCCGAGGAACACGTTACTCAGGCTGTCACGCCGTGAGGCTATCGGTGGGGCGGTTGCCACCGGGATGTTATCGGCCAAGGCAACGTCCATGAGGCGAGACGACAAGTCGTTGGTGGGGCGGGAGAGGCGGCGCGGGCGGCGGCCGCTGCCACCTTCCCCCATTAAGTCGGTCCGACGGAATTGGCGGTCCGGGTCGACCGTGGGTGACGCCATGGGGGACAGGGTTAGCCCAGCCGGGTGCGTGGCTGACCTCGGCACCGCGCCGTAGTGACCGGTTAAGGGGGATGGTTGGCTGGGTAGGTGTGGTGGCGTTGCATGGGCCTCGGGGGTGTTTTGCCGGTTACCAAGCAACGCGGTTAGGATGGTCAGGCCCACGGGCCGCGACCGACGTCGCTCAATGGGGGGCCGGATGGGTAAAGCCTGCGCGCCAGGTAGTGTTTGTGGCAGGGGTGTCGGTGATTCAGAGATGATTCGGGGGTTGCGTGGCCAGGTCCAGGTAGAACTGCGCCGTCTCCCCACAAGCGGGTCCGAATTGGTGGCGTCTACTACGGCAGCCTGCTGGGGTGGTAAGCTTGGAAAAGCCATTTCTCTTGCGGTATTCAGTGGAGACGGGCGCAGGTCAATCGGCGAGGCAGGGAGGGAAGCCGCTTCGAGGGGGAGTAAGGGTCGGTCGGCTAGCACAGGGGTGGTTGGGGGAGTCCTTCGGGGCCGGAGGTGGCGCGTGATGCTAAAGCTCGATCGGCGCTGCCGCTGGGGGAACACCGGAGGGGTGCCACTACAGCTGACCTCGTCCGGTGCAGCAGCCAGGGGAGGTGGAAGGACCAGTGGGGGTGGTGGGCACTCGCGCAAGTCATACCGGCTTCCGCGCATAATAATGGGCTCGATCGTGGCGAACCGGTCCTTGACCCGTTTCCGGTAGTCAGCCTTCTTGAAGTATTGGACCGGTGACGTGTTATACAGCCAGTGGCCCAACTTGTTGATCAAATCAGGCTTTGCGGCGCTACTGGTCGGCGTCCCCGATCCAGCACCGGTATCCATAGCCAGGGCCGGAATTACGACCTGCATCGTGGGGTTACCTGCCGCGTCGGCTGGGCCGGGTACAAACTGGAGTTGTGGTGAGACCTCTTCCCAATCGTCAGCGGAAGACGGGAGTCCTTTGCGGGACCCTGACCGGGAGGAACTGGCGTGGCTAGGTGACCGGGAGACGCGCCGGCGATGCTTACTAGGGGCCTGGACCGGGTAGTTTCGGTGGGTAATTCAGGTTGCGCATAAGATGGGCAATTCAGATGGTTAGTATAAGCGGTATGGCAGAAGAACATGATGGCATTGGCAATACAAGACCTGGACTTACCGCCAGCAAGGGCCAGTCGTAGTACCGGCGCTCGATTTCCGTGGGTTGGGCGGGATCAGCTATTCCGATTCCCCGGCGGGTGGGAGTGTGCGGCGCTGTCGGGGAGCTGGTCTCGCCCGGGGTGCCCAATGAACCGTCGACCAAGGTTGCCTCGGTCCGCCGGTGCCGAAGGTTGCCCATAACGACCGATCGGGTCTTGCGTAGCCAGCTGCGGGACTTGACGGTACCGTTCGACACAGACTCCATCGTATCCGTGGGTGTTCGGTTAACTAGGGGGATACTGCTAAAACTGGCGGGCACGATGGGGTCAGTCGGGGGACCAGTAACGGCCCGCGGTAGGCAAGGTGATGTCGTACTCTCCCCGGGGCACAGGGTATCACCAAATAGAAGGCGGTAGGTCACGTCGAGCAGCACGCGGCCGCCGTCCCCGTCTACCACCTGGCAGCGCTTAAATAGGCTCGATGACGGGTCACTGCCTCCGCCCCCAACCGGAAACGTCCAGGCGACCTCGCACACGTATGCCTGCTCCCTTTGCGGTGGCAGGTCCGGCTTTGAACTCGCCTCCGCAATGTGCACCCATTCTGAGTCGGAACTACCGGGCGACTCCGTTTCGGCCAGCGTGGGTGTGGGCCCGTAGTGACCCAGGTCGATTGTTAAACGGGTCTCGGCGCCGGTGACGTGGTTCTGTTCGAGCTCTACGTAGAAGAGGTGCAGAGGCTGACTCCGACGTGGCATCGGACCCCCGCTGTCACGGCGGCGACTGTCCTGGATAGTGAAGAACAGGTGCAGGCCCCCGGCAGTGGTGCCATTCGGGACGTGAAGGTCGAACGGTTCGTCAAAGTAGGCGACGCCAGGGCCGCCGGAAGGTAGAGCACAGCGGAAGAAGGCGCTGGGACCATCGTCCCGTCGGAAGAGGATGTTGGTCCAGGACAGCGTGGGCGGCATGGCGGGTGGGAGGGGGGGAGGTCCCAGGGTATGTGGAGGTCTCGGAGAGCGAGGCGGATGGCGTAAGAATAAAAAGTGGAATATCGAATTAAGGGTGGTGAGGCGGTGAAAATGGACGAGTCGCAGGGCCGTGACGTGGTTCACAAGGCTGATTCCGTGCGGCCGAGAACGGAGGTTGGTGCGGAAAAGGAAAAAAAATAATAATAATACATACACACAGTGGTGGAGAGACGGTGTACAAGTGTCTGCTCGGTCAAAGGCCAGTGAGAGCTCCGGCTGTAAACAAGCGCAACAGCGAAGCTGTACAGCCAGGGAGTTGTAGAGGGTTGGAAGGGACATCAGGCCCTGCCAGTGGAAGCGGCCGGAAAAAGTCGAAGCTAAGGACCCAAATGGTGAGTGTATGGCCGGACCTGTCCAGCCTGAGGGCCCAAAGCTGTCAAGGGCAGAGGCGTAAGGAGAATGCCACGGAAAAAATAAATAGCATTAGGCTGTCTGCGGGTGCTTTGAGCGCAAATGCCTACACTTCCAAGGCTGTGGCTGGTAATAGTGAAGGGTGATACACCGAGGGGGGGAGCCCCATCCCCCTGTAATGCACAGTTTGGGTCAGGAGACACTGGAGCTGCGGGGCAACGGCTAGTAGGAAGAAAAGAGCGATGATGGCACTCGTATGGGCCATCCTCTTCTGTAGGTCGTAGCGAGCCTGGCCATGCGGCAGCAGAACCAAGCTTGGATCCGACACGACATCTCTGCCGGATATCATGAGTAAGGCCCGAGACATGTATCGAACAACGATTGCCCGGAAGTTGTGCCCGAACCACTCGTTCTCCTGCCCCGTACCATCCGACAGTAAGGCGCCGCCTGATATACGTAAATCCCTCCCAGGCTAGTAAATGGGCCGCCATATGTCCAAAGGTGACAATATCTTGAGCCAGAATGAGTTCAACGCGATGTCTAATAGTATAATTGAAAAAGCGCTGTTCGTTACTAATAATTGCCGCCATTAGATATACAGACGGGATTTTATTTACTAGTGCAGCTGACAACTCCTACCGTATAGCGCCACAACATCAAACTACATATATCACACCTGCTAGGACGCCAAGAGGACCCAAGGCCACTCATAGACCCCTAGCGTAAAGTTGGGCAATGGTTTTAGTATCCGGAGCGAGGTGAGAGAAGCGTGTCTTGCGGATTGATGCCCTGTTGAACGTACTGTAGGTCATTCGACGGTAGGTTGGGGTACCCGAGATATTCCTCAATGCGATCCCCACCATCCCCTGTCCGCAAATAGGCGGAACCGTGAGGGTAAATAGGTTGATTCCATCTGTTGTTATTGGCATAACCCTGCTGGTATTGCGGCGGCTGATAAGGGAGTTGGTATACTTCCGAAGTGTGGGGTTTAGGCAGAGGTCTCAGATTATCTTCGGTATAGCCCTCACGAAACTCTGAGTCTAGGATTGGTACTGCATGGCAGCCCGGCAAGACCACTCCAACAAATAGCCCAATGGCCACCATGAGAGACTGAATTGAACGCATCGCGTATGTAAGTACCTGGAGGAGAAGGCAAAGAGGGGGCAAGGGGAGCAGATGGCTAAATGATATCAGGCGTGGCTAATTTACGAGCCGGAAAGAGATAACTACGAAAGGCGAAAGAGGTAGGGTGATTTGCATGACCGGCTAATGGTAGGAGGGGTATCTGTATATATATACGGCCACCGAACTACAGCGCAACGGCGCGGCTGGCCGTACAAGGCTGCGATGCTGTCCCTTTGACCGGTTCAACCGGGCTGGCAAATGACAGCATAGGTAGGACGAAATTAGCCCACCTGGGCTCCTAGGGATACCAACCCATTGTCATTCCCCCCCCTCCATTCTTCTCCTCGTTCACCCTTTTAATCATACGGCACATCCACCACGGCCGTGATATTCAATAACAGAGTGGTACAAAGGCCAACAGAAGGAATAGCAGATAAAGGATTATGAGGAGAGTCCAATGGCGGTATGGGTGGAAGGGACCCTGAGCAGGTCCCCAACCAACATGAATTCTCAATACGGATTGGGAGAGGGAGAAGAGGGAGGGGTCTACCCTATTAGGTCCGCCAGCACTAATGGCGTCGATGGGGCTTTGACTCTCGACGAGACCAGGGACAACCAGGCCCGTAGTGGTGGCGCACAGTTTTTTGTTTTTTTGGGAGGGGGGGATGAGGCAGAAACAGCCAGCTGAGAATTTCGTAAAGGGAGGCACCCAGCGTATTCGGGAGCTACGCTCTTTTTCCACAAACAGCGTGGACTGGCTATCCATAGTCCGACCATACGTCTACCGGCTACTACCATAATAGCACAATGGAGCGCACGGCCACAGCGCGGAAGGCTTGGGGCTCAACGGGCAATTTCAAGGTGGCGAACATGAAAAAACGGATAACCCTAGATTTCATTGAGCAGGTACACATGTAGATAAACGAGAAAAATGATGCATAAAAAATATGAAAAAATATGTAGGCATGAACCGTACAATCGAGGAGGGGGCGTGCGTCGGATATCGAAACGAGGGGAGGGGGGGACAGCTGAAAACAGGGGGGGGTGTATGTGCGTATAACTAAATATCAGATTACTTACGCTTGGCCGCCAGACGCGACGACTGACGGCGGGGAGTATCAGCAGGGACCAGGGAACGCCGTCTCGAGGCCGGGGTCTGCCGGGGAGTCGACGCGCGATGGGGGGAGACCGTGAAGACCGGCGGAGTTTCGCGGTTGACCGGGGCAGTCTGGGGAACTGCCTTTAGTGGCCGCTGCTGGGATAGGAAGTCCTTGACTGGAGTCACCTGAAATCCACCGTCCCCGGTTTCGTTGGAGTTATCTGCCGCCGCGGTCGACTGGGCGGTGGAGCGATTGGGCGTGGTGGCGGGGGAATTAAGATGCTCTTTCACGGGCGTCACTTTAAATGTCGTCTCGGTGACCAGGGTCGGCCGAGTGGGGGTGCCCGCCGGGGATGGCGGAGCTGCGGATGATCCCCAGGTGGACGTATCGAGGCCAACCGTTGAGGTGGTGGTAACGGTAGCCACCTTGGTCGTGACCGCAGCGGGTGACACTTCCACAGCCAGCGGCGAAACCATACGGGTCGTGGGGGTGGGCGACGACTGACCCGCGGCGACTGCTCTGTGGTTCAGCGATGCCATGGGTGCCGGGGAGTTGGAAGTAGAGGCCTGGGAAGGAGACGACGACCCGGACAGCATGGAATCATTGGACCCCACACGACGGAGCGACGGCTTTGCTGGATCGCCAAACCGGATGGCGGTGGGCAGAGGGGTAATGGGTAGGGCCTTGCGGAATAACTTGACCGAATTGCACTCCAACGACCAGTGCACCGATTTTTTGGTGCCGGGGGTCCGCGGGCTACCGCCCACAGATGGGGTGGCAGGGCTACTCGTTCCCGCGGGAGACACGGCCTGAACCTGGGCCACAGCGGCAACGGTCGAGGCGGTGAGGTTGGCTGTGCTCGACGGAGGGACGGGCCCCACGGTCCACTTGATATCCAGGCGCCGTTTCTTAGCGAGCAGCAGGTCGCGTTTCCAGGCCAGGTGAGCCCGCGCCGCGGTGGTGAGGACGGTCGGTCGGATCTGGGCACGAGCAGGGCGACGTTCGGTGGCCACTGCTGAGGTCTCGGCTGTGGTCACCTTAGACCGCTTGCTCGGCCGCGTCGATGGCTCCCCAGCCTCCTCCGAGCTAATGGTCGGCCACCCGTTGGCCATCGGCTTACTGGACTCCTCCGACCGACGTTTACCCAAGGTCGATTGGACGGGGTCCGGATAATAGTTACGGAAGCCCTTCAGCAACTTGGCCATCAGCTCCAGGCCGGCGCCGGGCGACGGCAAGGGTCGCTGGTTCTTCTTCTTTTTACCACTGTCTCGGGCCGCCGGCTTGGGCGGGGTTGCCCGTACGAGGGCAGCCTTGAGCAGGGGCAGTTCGCGGTCAAAATACGAGTTCTCGTCGAGGTAGTCGGGGTCAGCCCGTTTGGCCAAGATCGGCCGGAAGATTTCTTTGGCGACCATGCCAACAGTAACGGAATTGCGGCTGTTAGCTAGGAATTGAATGTAAGGCTCGAGCAGGCGGGCGAACGGAATCGTCTCGCGTTCCTAGAATTCCGCCATCAATGAGATAGCGTAGGTGACATTAGGAGGTACGATAAAAGGGTGGTAAATAGAGCAGAGTATCGATGGTTAGCGATATGCTAAGCCGCAGTCCGCAAACGGGACTACCAAATCCCTAGGTACTGTGTGTAGACGGTACGGAAGGCGAGGCTTACCTCCTTAGCAATAGCAACGTCCAGCTCCTCTAAAACACAGTCGATGAGCTGGGACTGGAGACCGATGGGTAGCCGGTTGTTAGAGTAGCTGTGTATACAAGGTCATTCAGGGCGGCGGAGGTAGGATATCGGTGTTAGCCGGAAGGGTGGAATGGCACTGCATTCTCGTAAGAAATAATTTCAACTGGCCACTTTGATCCTGAAAGGACGGCGCCTGGATAAGACATCTTGCGCTGGCTACAAAATAATAATAATAACGGGTAAGCAAGGGCTAAGATACCATAAGGCTTTTGTCACTTACTCGAGAACGGTCGTAGCGAGCACCTGATTGACCTGGTCGACGACTTCGGAGGCCCAGCCTTCCTGTTGTAGTAGCTTGTAGGTGTACCGAAGGACGAAGCGGGCCAGCTGGCCGCACTTATTGATACTGACGACCAGTGGTGGATAAGATGCGAGGGGCGAGATTTGTATCACGGTCAGAATCGATACGGATGGGCCAAGTAAGTACGCGTTGATTAAGCGTCGACAAACCCAATCCCAGACGTACTGGCCTTTAAAAAGGTAAACTCCGGCCACTGGCACTTACCGGTGCTTATCGATATGGAACCACTGCTGTCCCATGACCCGCCAGTAGGACTTGTAAAAAGCCATGCGGTTGGTAGGATGGATTGAGAGAAGCGAGGAGGCCAGCTTCTCGTTCAGTTCCTGTTGGACCAGCGGCTTGTCGGACATCCAAACGCCTAATAGGTAGGGTCGAGGTGACAAAGGTAAGAATCGATCGATAGGCCTAAGGATTAGCTGTCAAGACCACTATAAACCTAAGGGCCACCATGCGGCGGTCAGTTGCGGTAGATGTAACTAGGCGGGGCCGTACTAAACTTACTGAAGAAGAGGCCCTCCCAGAGCTTGTCCATCTCCGGTTCGCTAACATCTTGGGCGCCGCGCAACCAGTTCAGGAGTGCGTCGGTAGCCTTGTCCCGCACTTCCTTCTCTGTTTAGTGGCGATTCGTACGGCAACGGGAGAAGGTGGAGCCAGATAACGGGGTTAGCGCTGGGTTCGTTAGCCGCGAGGCCGCGTGGCCCGTTCGCCCTGGCCCAGGTGGGTCGGAACCGGCCATGTCGGGCGGTAGCGTTGCTAGGCTAGGTACCGGTAACCACCTGCTTACCGTTTGAGCCCAGGCGCTTGCCGAAGGCGGTGTGGGATCCGTGCATTCCGGGCATGGTCATCCGAATAATAGGCTGGGTTCGGAGCTGGTTACGAAACGAGGGGGAAGTAATTATCGTAGCAGGAGTACACGTTGAAACGGAGAATGGGTGGAGTCACAGGATTCTCCAATGCGTGCGTGTATCAATGTTGATAGAATTCGATTTGAATGTCCACTTCAGGTCACCCATGCCTAACAGTTTCGGGCTATCGTTAAAGATCCCGACCTATACCAAACCCCCTGCCGACTACCTTTTTTTTTTGCCCTCTTTAGCCTGAACCAACTGTGATCAACCGGTAAGGTCTTTAGCCCCGTTGCTTCTGTTCTTTAACAAAAATTTTCCTACGGAGCTTGGTACTCGGCGGGAAAAAATTAATAGTACCACCCCTATTAAGCCCTACGTTCGTCGAATCACAACCGGTTATCCGAAACTGATCACAATCAGTTGTGGGGGCAGGGCCAGTCCATTCATTTCTTTGACTCGGTTATTACCAACCGGGTGCAGTTGATAGTCCCTTAAGCTCCTGGACCGTTCCAAGCAATATTTACTTGTAATAGTTCAATAGCTCGATCAAAAACAAACATGTATGGAAACGACTAAACAGTATGTAAAAGGGTTGTACAGTTCAGTTCGAGGTTTTGGTAAACTCGCGGTAGTAGGTGTAGCTCAACACCATATCGCGTGTTAGATGGACCACCAGTTTGTTATGAAACACCAACGGTTTACGAGGGTCATGGCCAGCCGCCGGTGCAACGGGTGAGGCGGGAGGGGGATCAGATACAGTCGAAAGTATGGGTACGCGACTAATGAGCCACTGCCACCAGGACGCCTGTTCTTCGGTACTCGTCGCCGCTACCTTCAAAAGCTGTGCGACCTTCGCTCGCCGTTTCTTCCCGTCCATGGCATTGAATTTCAGCCAGCCTTCGATACCGTTCCATTCAAGAAGCCGCGCAGCCTCAACGATACTCGTGTGTTGTTCCGCAGAGAGTGAGTCGTAAAACGCATCTAAGATGGCGGCGTGGTTGGTTTTGGCGGCGATGAGAATGGCCAGGGCGCGGCCCTGCGTGACGCTGAAGGAATCGTTGTGGATGGGGTCGGACACGGGGCCGGTCGCGTCAATATACTTATGTAGGGCTCGAACGTCATCCTGGACAGCAAATGTCATAATGGCAGTGCGGTGCAAATGAAGGGGCAGGGCGTCACACAGTGTCGAAAGCACTTTCTGACGAAGTTCTAACGAGCCACGAGCACCCTGACGTATCACCGTGGGAAGCTCGTCGCCAGATACATCAGTACCATGTCGCTCACTTGGGGTCGGGGTAGTGAGCAGTGCCCCAGCGAGATCCAAATGTTTGCTGGGCAGAAGACTCAGTTGCTCGTCAACAAATACGCTACGAAATGATTCACTGCCCAGGTAGGCCACCATACTGGACAGAAAATCGGCACGACCGGCGGCGAGCGCGACCAGTACGAGACACTTTAGCTCTACTGCCTGTGTTCTGTCGAGACCGTCTTTACCTAGGGATACCGGGCGAACCGTGGTGTGGATAGCGTGCAGCTCTTTTATTACACCCGGTAGCTCATCGGATGTAAAGACCCTTGTTTCGCTTAGAAGGGTCCCTAACGCTTTGAAATATGCGTCCGGACGGGTGTGGTCAGTAATCATGGTAATAGTGGGCGTGTTAGCCTCGGCCTGCTCAGGGTAAAAACTTAACGCACCGGCGTCCGCGTATTGAAACACATTACCGCCCGGTGTGATGCGGAACTGGACCAGGCGTTCCACTATAAAGAGGCGGTAAAAGACGCTCGAGATGAATGGGCGAATGACCGGTAACAGGGCCTGGAATTGAACGGCGGGGTCGACAGACTCTTGGACAGTGCCAAATGTAGGTAGGCTGAGCGGCTGGAGTTGCTCAACATTGTGCGGCAGGACCTGATCAACCGGTCGACCGCTGGCAATGTCGCGGTAGGCGGTAATTTTCTGCAAGGAACAGCACAGTTGTTGTAGAGTCAGTGTCGACGGGCCAACAAGTTAGATGACGCTGGTTTGCTATTAAGAGATGCCCGCTAATAAGCTAGAGAGGCTAGGTATCCTCGGCTGATAGGCTGTTCGCTGCGGCATCCCCCCTCTCAGGTTAAGCACGGTCACTTGATAATTCAAGAGGTCAAGCCGGAGTGGTAATGGACTACGAAGAAAAGGCTTACTTACTAACATTAGGCTAGCGTCATTAGTTTTGACTATCCCGTACTTCAGGTTCTTGTTAACTTTACCAACGGTCTTCACGTCATGCATGGGGAGCCATTTGGTGACCTCACCAAGTATTTCGGGTGCGAGTGTATCAATATTAGGCTTGGTTGGGTGGCAAGCTATTAAGCCCAGGCTAGCCAATGAGCCCCAGAACGCAGGACTACTGAGGTGCATTTCGGCGAGTTTGATCGGCGGGCAAGGTGGTGATAGTAAAGGGAAAGTCAGAGATGGCACTTGGTCCGAGTACGATTTGGGTATTTAGGCGACAACTAAACGAGGAGAGGGTTGCGTAGCGAACACAAGGTTATACTAAAAAGCAGAGCAGTGGGCAGGACTTATATAGACAGCTGGAATGACGAGTTCGCGCCTAGCATCAAGCTAGATCTTGTGCTCTATCCATCCATGCCCCTGCGGGTTAACCTTCGGGGAGGCAATGGACAAGTCACTCAGCATATGGCCCATTGAATATTAGGTGGCTTTTTGGGACTTAGCGGGACCAAAAAATTATATGCATCGCTCACCGTCATGGTAATGATAAACAAAGGAGAAGGGTCTGATTTACCGTCGCCCTTGCCTGCAACCGGTTGGCACAGGGCTACGGTTGGGAAAACATCCGTTTTACTCACTATTGGGTCGTTGTTGTTTGCGAAGGCACATGCAACAGCCATTGTGAAACAGGTAAAGGGAAAGGCTGAGCCCCTAGCGCTGCGAACGATAAAATAGGGTAGATACGTAGACCATAGGTTCGATGCGGCCCGTACGACCGCAATGGTGGCACACACCTTCCGTAGAGACGAGTATAGCCGAATAGCGCGTGGAGAATCATGAGAACCCAGCTACATATTGCAATAATAAGCATGGTAACCCACTCGATTTTTGGCCAGATATCTCAATGTCCTCAACCGCCCTTGGTTGGGCGCTATAATGACACGGCTAATTATTCAAGCAGCCGTTCCAGCCAGAATTCTACTACACATTCCGCTGCGAAAGGGAACTGCCAATTGTCTGCGGCCGTCAATCCCATTAAATTCGCGTCCGCTCTAAACCCGGCGAAGGAAGTTACAGCCCCTAACTGCCCTTTAATGATGCATATGGGTGTCTAGCAGCACCATCTCCTACGTGTGTCTGCTCTAGAGTACAGGCAGAGCGGCGATAGTTCAAATGCGACTACTAGGTCCATTCTTTCAAAATACAAGTATCTATCTTACAACTTGTGATATGCTACAAAGTAAATGCCCCTCCCATACCGGAATTGGCTATCGTGCTTCCTTTCCTCGCCGGCTGTCAAAAAGAAAGCGAGAAACGGATGGTCTTAACCAACAGGCAGCGGACTTGGGTCCCCGGTCTTGAAACCGCCATGAACGTATCTCCTTACTAATCATTAATATGATAGTTGAGCACGAAAAAAGGCTGTCTTTGTATCACTGTGGCTGCCGGCGACCCATCCACGGCCCCACTCATTAGACATAGAGAAGTAGACGCTGGGGAAAAGCCATACAACTTGCAATGGCGAAACCAAACCGTTAAAGTCCACCTGCCATATGAGGATTTTGAAGCTAAGTTAAAATATTAAAGCCTATCCTACTGTCAAGCCGCTTGTGGCGACGCTTGCCTCACCCATCCGCCACCAGCCTGCCCACACAGGGCCCCCGCCTCCAGCTACCGATCCGTACCATCGGCACAAGTACCCGCCAGCGCAACCGTTGCCCCGCTCAGCTGGGGCCCGGAAGCCTACGCACGTGCCACCCGTCCCAGCATTACCGGTGATTACGACCCCCTCCTCAACCGCCCGAGTCCGACCGGCGCCGTCGCCACTGA
>JANBPT010001082.1:0-14928 GCA_027575765.1 Tieghemiomyces parasiticus | reverse complement strand
GCTAGCGAAGTTTGGCCAAGGGTGAACGTCTGGGAGAGATCGAAGTCATTGTACCGGGCGGCCGTTGGTGACGGTTCGCCGGGATACGCGATATTGTGGGCCGGGCTGCAGGCTTGGTCGCCGTGAGATGCCATGCTTAGTGGCGTCGACACACGCAAAATAGGAAAGATGAATATATAGTATGCAGATAGGAAGGGGGGTTGTATTACCAAAAAAAAAAAAGAGGGGGAGGTACTACCAGCGGTGACGACGGTGGCCGGATAAAATACAGTACTGTGGTCAAAAGGGGGGCTATATGAACACAAGGGCGAGGGATGTGGAGGGGTTATATCTTCACCGCTCGGAAGCCTAGTGAGAGGGAATCAATGCTAGGGCACCAGCGTACGTGGGCCGGGTTGGCAATAAGCACTGCCGACCGTTTGCCCATAGATCACGTTACGTGTCACTCGAGAGGACACGATTCGGGAAAGGGAGGAATAGGCGCTGGGAACGGCGACGAGACCAGCAGTGACACTGAAGATGTGGGCCAGTATAATACAAAACGGAGCTAGGAACAATTGAGAGGGAATAAAAGGTGGTGAAGCGCTCGGCTACGGCGCCGGGAAAGCCAAGTCCGGGTCGATATTCGCCAGTAAAGTAAGGGGGAGACGGGTGGGCGAGTAAATAAATACGCAGTGCAATGGACGAGACTGCAGTTTAGCGGAGGAAAGGTTCATATCCCGATGGAATTTAACGGTATTTGGCGGGTTGGTCGAGATAGGAGCAAGTGGCAAATGAAGAGTACACTGGGCGCAAGGTTAGATAAATATAAACTACCACTGTAACGGGGGTGGCTTGAGCAGTCTGTGAACGGCCAAAGATTAAGAAACGCGCGTGGCAGCATTGATCAGCCAGGGGGGACAATGAACTTGGTCAACTTTGGCGATGGGCAGTCGAACGAGTGGACACGAGGAGGAGCTGGATGTCGTTTATTTATTGAGCACCCGCGGAGGGCTGAAGTGAGACCCTCGTCGGCCAGAATTCACAATCAACGTTGTGAACCTCGGTCGGTTGCTCGCCCCTTTCTCCTCCGCCCCCCTGTTCATGCACGCACCAACTAATCCACCCTTATGCCAATCACTCCTTATCATTAAACCATCACTGCGGGACTCTCCCGCCATCTGCAGCCCTACTCCATTGTGGCCTATCACACCTCGTCTGGTAACTATGGGGGAACGGGTAAGGCCAGCGCCGTCCTAGGAGCCATCAGAGCTGTGGCTGGGGCCTGACATTGTGTGTACGCTCACTGAACGGGAAGGCAAGACAAGTGACCCAAAAATAACATCCGAACATACAATGCCCAGGTATGAGCATACTGCCTATCTATAGTACTGGCATACCCCGGACGAACGGGCCACACGCGCGACGGTGTCAGTAGCAGTGAATGAAGAAGGTACCGGGTTGAACTGGGTGGGGTGGCCGGAGGACAAGGCTCAACGCCCATGGCGTGGTCTTGATACAATTGTAGTGGTCTTGTGTCTTAACCACACTTACTCACGGACCATTCTCCTACTCTATATCTACCAACTGGCCTTGAATTACTACCCCTCCTCTAAGTATGCTTTACCCATTGAACTGGTTGATTACCTCCTTGTCTTTCGTAGTGCCAAGCCCAAAACTCCTCGCTTTGGGTCGCGGCCTAGAAAGGCCGAACGTCGGCGACAATGCCAGAATTTCTACTTTGTGGTGACCTTTCGGCGATAGGCGCCGGTCCTAGCCGGCCAGCCGCAACGGGCTCTGTGACCGAGGTTTTGCCTTCCTCCTTTGCCCACCTTCCCTTTCGAATTTTCCAAATTTTTGATGCTTCCGTATGATCAACTCAGTAAGGTATATATGTGAACGATGGGCGCTACTGTAGGTAGGAGGCCTCAATGGATAGTTGCCGTTACCATTGTGTTAACCATACTTTCGGGTGGATCGTCACCGTAATACCGAGTTATTCAGTATGTGCCCAATGTAGTGATCGGCACATCCCTGGCGGATAGGTGGGGCAGACAGGTGGAAGAGCCCATCGGGTAGAATGGTACATTCAGAGCAAAGGGACGTCGCCAGAAGTAAGATGCTGTGGGTGCTAGAAAACTGTAGGGCGGTGAATCTGTCAACGCATGAGCGCTACTCACTTCACTTTGGCCATGCATGCCAAGCCATCCAGAGAGAAGGTAGCGCAGGAAATCGACATGAGACGCACGCAATCTGTTCGCCGGCGTAGTTTTGTTTTCCCCTACACATCAAGCGACAAGGGTATCTCCTGTGACATAATCCCTTGTTCAAAGGAAGAACATTGGTTCCATGCCAATTCGCAGGTCTCCTGTTTGGAATCCCCGATCGAAGCTTATGCCGCTAGGTACGTACCGTGTGCCAAGGGCTTAGTTGTGTGTATTATCTATCAGAGACGATTGTTGAGACGGTAAACTGAGAGTTCGCCAAAACCCTTTCCAATTATCACTTGCTAAGCAATTGAAGTGGATGAAAAGACTCATACCAGCTGCCGCGGTGCCCTACCGCAGGCACTGTATCAGATCTTGGGTCAGGACCATTCTGTTCCCATAGGGACCGTGCCTCGAAATGCCTCCGATACACTGCTGACATGACTCTGCATTAATACTTAATTCGACAAGAAGACCTTTTGCCATCTATTTCTACGAATCTCCAGGGTCGGTCATACCGACATACCTAGGCCCGCCAAGGCGTCATGCGTACCTAAGGGCTAGGGCGATACCAAACGACATGAGTGTGGTTTCCTTATGTGGGCAGGCTCTTCCCGTCTAGGTGGTTGCCCTCCTCCCGTCGCGAGCGGTATCCGTCACAGGAGTGTCAAGTACAATGACGCACGCTGTCCCTCAAAATCGACAGCTTTACCAGCCCCCCCCCGCATAGTTCCACCCGCAGCCTTTTCTGGGGTAAAGTTGGGGGTGATAGAAACATAATGGTAGCGAGGGTGAACAATAATTCCAGTAAAACGCTGGTCATTCCAATATTATTCATTGACTAATACAGCCTCAGCTGGCTAATTCGAAATGACATTCCGCCCATCCAGGGTGCGAGACTTCGTAATTATTTCGTAGTGGAGAGACGGACACAACGTAAGGCACGTAGGGTGAATTGGCCAAAGCATGGCCAGCTGAAAGAGAGGTAAGCACGCACTGGCGCTCATTCTCGGGGTGCCAGCTCTGAACACTAGGAACTCTCCCCCCAGCTCATGCCTCAGACCGCTCTAATCTTACTCTAGAATCCCTTATCACCAATCCGGACTATCCGACTCATCCCGTTTTATTAAAACGGAGGACCCAAGAACGCTAATTCCCTCCCTTCCCGCTCGGGTCACCTCATCGGCCCCATCTGCCACCCGAATGCCGTTAATCGTCCTATCAGGCATCCCCTGTGCGGGCAAGTCGACACGGGCTCGGCAGTTGGTTGACTACTTCACACAGCGGCTCACAGAACAGGCTACTCCGCGCAAGGTAGTCGTATTCAGCGACGAGAGCCTCGGTATTTCCAAGGCAGCCTACGACGGTAAGTGGGCGGAGCTGTAGATACGACCTCGGTAGGGTACTTACGCTCTCGTTGGGCTAACCGATTTCCAGGCTCAAACCCGCCTCAACGTTTCCACTGGACGACCCTGTATTCACTAGCGGCCAATCAGGAAAAACGAGCCCGGGGCCAGCTGATGTCCGCCGTCGAACGGGCTGTCAACCGTGACGATATCGTCATTGCGGACGGCCTCAACTATATCAAAGGGTTCCGGTACCAACTCTACTGTGTCGCCCGCGAAAACAGCACGACTTACTGCGTTGTAAGTTACTCAAAATCCACTGCCGTGGTAGCAGTTGCGGGCGGTCGATTGCCTGCTTAGGGTACTTATTGGCAACGCGAAGGCAGCTGACGAATGAGGTCCATGTGGTGCGCCGGCCTAACCACCCTGCACTGCCAATCCCCATATTCACCCGGCTCGCAACCCCCTTAAGCAGATCCACGTGGCCACTCCCACTGAGGTCGCCGCAGAGTGGAACTCTGCCAGGTCCGCCAGCTATGCACCGCCTATGTAGGTCCCTCGCCAGCATCAATCGATCATTCCCCCCCCCCCGTATCGCAATTAACCGAGTTCACCGGGAAATACATGTAATGACGATGCCGATTGGATAGTGATTAACTTTCGAGACCTGTGCCTCAAAAACCTACACACCTCCGATTGTAGGATGGACAACTTGATCAGCCGTTTCGAAGAACCCGACGGTCGTAATCGTTGGGATTCGCCACTCTTCACGTCGGTCTACACCGATGCGACACTGCCGCTCGACGACATTTGGAACGCCGTCATGTTGCGCAAGGCCCCACCGCCGAATTTAGCGACAGCCGTTGTAAGTAGTGATACCGGCGACGGCGAAGTTGACCGCGCACCCACATGTAGCCGCCTCACTTTCACCCACTCTGTCCCAACTAATCCCTGATCCTTGGTTGACCTCGCTTGTGCCTTTCACCTCAGAAACCTGTGACTGAGACCAACTACCTCTACGAGTTGGACAAGATTACTCAGGATGTGATCAACGCCGTACTTAAGGCCCAGCAAGAGAACCTGTGCGACACTCTCACCGTCCCACACACCGACATCAAGTTCGACCTGCCCGCACGCACCGTCAGCCTGATGGAACTCCGGCGTATCCGGCGGCAGTTCATCAGTATCAACCGGATGCACGTGTTACTAGGCGCGGAGCGGATAGCTGGGCAGTTTACCGAGTACCTGCGTACAGCTTTCTACTAGCACCGTTTCGATTTAGTGCGGTCTCCCTGGGCAATCCGTTCCAGTGTGGGACTCTAGCTTTGGCACAGGTCAGCACTCGATCTAACGGACGACTAGTTTCCGCTACTGTTTGATTAAAGCTATAGGTTGCGCCTCGCCTCCTCAGCAACCTGTATTAAACTGCAACGACAAAGATGACTGAAGTACAATGGAAATCCAATTGATGGGTCGAAGTAGAATTAGATGTTTAAACTCAAAAACTGCTTAATGTGAACACGGAATAAAAAAAAAATGTACCTGAAAGACGGGATAAGGTAGAGAACTCGCCGATCATTTCAAACTCATCATTTCGGTGACCGACCCTAAATCCTGGCTGACGAGGCTTATACCCAGATACCCACGACCGACATGGCCAGAGCCCCCAGGTACAGCGCAGCCAGACATCCGCTTTTGGACGAACGGGGGAGGGCGGTGAAGGACTGCCGGGTAAACTCCTGAGCCATCAAGTTGACGAGGGCGGTGTAGAGCAAGATACCGGCGGACACGGCGTCCAACACGCCCTGGACGATTAGGGTGGTCGGGGAGCGGGCACGGTACACGGAACGGAAGATGACGCCGAGGGCGGTACCCAGTGGGGTGGTGACAGCGTACACTAGACCGTTGGCGAAGGGCATCCAAGCGGCGCGGTAGTTGAGCTCAGTGATACGGGCGCCGAGGGCCAAACCTTCAAAGAACTGGTGAAAGCACAGTGCGGCGAGGAGAGAGATGAATGTGGGGCCCTCTGAGGTGCCCAGGGCTAAGCCGATAAGGATCGAGTGCAGTGCGATGCCAAACTCGAGAAGGTAGGTGCTGACTCTGCGGGTTTCGGCACCCTCCTCGTTAAAGAGGGTACCATGGGAGCAGCAGTGGCCACCATCGTTAGCATGACGGGCCGCGTGAGAGTTGCCATGGTGATGGGAGTGGTCCAGTTGGTGCTCCACCACCGTTATGCCGTGCACGGAGTCTGAGCCCACTTTAACGTCCGCACTGGAAGGTGGGTGCTCGGTAGCAGGGGAGCTGACCTCGGCCCGCTGGGTGACGAGCAACTCAATAAGGTGGAACACGAGCGCAGCGACCATGGCTACGAGTCCTGCCGTGGCCGAGTAGGCCATAAAGAACGGGGGTAGGCAGGGGTCTGTGAGGTTGAAGATGGCCCCCGGGAACATGTGGATGAAGCCCGTGGCGAGAATGATCCCCGATCCGAAGTGCTTGGTGAGTTCAAAGAGGAGCGGTGGGATACGGAGAGACCGTTGTTTGGCGGTGAGAATGGGGAGGTAGACTCCCAGGGCGCTCACGACGAACATAATCAGGATGGCAGCGGCACCCATGGAGATGCTGTAAGAGCCCAAGTCATGGCTATGCTGGTCGCAGAGGTCCCTGGGGTCGTGGTGGTGGTCATCATGGCTATTGTCGTGACTGTGCCCAGCGGGGCCATGGGCCAGGGCCCCCTTGAGACCGAGGCAGCTAAGCGCCAATATGGGTAGGAGCTGTGGTGGCATGCTGGGAAGCTGTAGAGATGGAGAAAAATGGCAAAGGGGTAGCAAAGGTAAGTGTGCCGGAAGTTGTGTTGTCTGGCGTGGGGCGACGAAAGGGCAGAACCGGGAATATGGGTGATTGATCAAAACAGATTATGCGAGGCGGAAGATTGTGGTATAGACTAATTAATGTAAGGGGCGGACTCGGCAAGGTTTAAATACTGACCGATTCACCCTGCCGGATCATAAGATCGGGGGCCCTGCAGCTACCTACGGTCCAAACCTACCGTGGCGAGGGCCCTGACGCATTATTCTTCCAATAGCGGTGTAAGCTTGCGCCATCTGGTTTGTAAACAGAGGGCAGAAAAAAATAACGAGCCTGATGTTACCAGTCTAAACCACCCGGACTAACTGGACCCATAGCGTCCTCTTGACTCCGCCCATACACCGAAGAGGGGATGGTCGTCGTACAAGACCGACCCGTCTTCCAATAAGCCATCATTTAGCGTAAGTTTTGTCCACACCTCTCTCTCTCTCTCTTCGCTTCTCCGTGCCGCATCCTGTGGACGCCACCGATACCGCCCGGTACCCTCTGTTGGCCGAAGAAACCCGTACCGCACCCCCCCCCGTGTAGGGCCAACCTAGCACCTATCCACCACCGGCAAGGTCGGCTTCCCCATCATGTGTTACGTTGTACCTACCCGGCCACCCTTTATCGCTAGACTTTCTACTAACCCCTCCTTTAATGGCCCAGTATGCTCATGGATGCTTCTAAGACGTTTCATCCGCCATCCGCCGCACCCCGTTAGCTGCTCAAGCCATCCTCCGCGGTTACACCAGGCTCTCACCGAATGGTCCATTATCGATTGTTCGAGAGCTTCGTTGGGCCCGCTAAGGTACTCATTGCCTAACGGACGCCACCCGAACGCCTGCTGCTTGACGATTATCCGTCACAAACTGACCCAATCCTTGACCAGTTGATTGACATTCACTTCCACCATCCAACACTCCATTTAGCCACTCTCCGCTGGTGACACGGATGGCGACTTGGTCCGCCCATTCCTTCCGCAAGTTAACAAATGGCCAGTGGCCCTCTTCTCGTTTTGCTTTTCGGTTAAGCCGACAAGCACTAAGGTACTCCTTTCCACTGCGCCTGGCCATGGCCAAAAGCCAATGTGACGTTATTGATGGGGGGCGGTGCTGTCCATCGGCCGGTCTCAGCCGCTCAATACTAACGGCTGTCTCCTGATGCACCCCTCCCCCACTCGGGAGATATGGGTCCGCATCACGGCTTAGCGCTAGGTGATGCCCTCACTAGACGAGTGCCTCCGCTCATACGAAACTCCGCAACTTTGTGGAAACGTGACTTTCGCCTAGTCGAAGTCGTGCAAGCAATTTGATCCGGCCTCGGAGTCTGCCTGGTGTGGTTGGCGTCGGCGGACATGCCCTGACCAAAACGTCCTCGCCAGGGCCTTGATTTGAGGTAGTGTACTGGGATATCCGAATCACTCTAATGCCTTAATAGATGACCGCGTAGGGGATACGTCGTTACCTGATAGCCCATTTGCGAGCATTCAAGCACAACAGCAACATTGGCCGATCCTCAATTGTAGCCACACACTTACGTTCCCCCCCCGACGACTCTCACCTAGCCGCTTTGTGGCGACCAGTGGGAGGACCTTAGAGGTGATTGCAGGGGGGTACAAAGCCGTGCAGTCGTTGGGGGGTGTACCGCGTAACAACTTGGTTGGATGGTAACGCGGAAGACGTGGCAAATAAATGAGGCCTGGATACCGAAACCCCCTACCGACTACGGATAGCATCACCTCCTTCACCGCCAGTCAGACTATGGGATCGGGTTCGTCGTGCACCCCTGCCTTGCCTTAAACTATCCCCAAGTCCACTTTAGACACAACGGCCATTTCGAGTTTCGCCCGGTCGGCATTAGGTTGATTTGCGCTGCTCGGCCGTATTCCTTTAAGACCTCTTACACCGTCCACGACAATACTCATGCCCTTCCCCCCCTTTAGGACCGTGGGTTATTGCAACGAGTGATGTAATAAAGGTCCTCAGTCCATCTGTTATAAACCATTCAGCGATGACCGTACCCTCACCGTACCGAGCGATACAAGCTGATCATGGGCTGTACATAGTAGTTGACCTCTTTACTAAAAGCTTTCGTTGCTAAGCGGTGACGACGCAGCGGTACGCCTCCTCAGGTCTTCCGCCAGGTGGTCGGGGGCATCGACCAGGCGAGTGATTTCTACCATGTCCTGGCCAGGGCACCGCTGAAACAGCCGTAGGACCTTCCGGCACTCAATTTCGTGCTCGTTGGGCACGCATTCGAACAACATGACCTCGTACACGGGACAAGAGCCACCGGCCGTCCCGGGTTTACGTATCCGTCCCACGGGGGTAGATGGCCCAGCCATGCTCGACACGCAGTTGCTTACGGTAGTGGAAGGGAATGGGCACGGTAAAGAGACAGTTGGTCAGCCACTGATCTCTAAAGTGCGTGTGGAAGAGCCTGACGACCGGCGTGATGGAGCGCAAGCAACGGGTCGGTTGAAATTGCTTCGTGGGGTGGCAGGAGGGTGCGGATTTCAACAGACCACCACGCATGGCAGGAATTGTAGGGGAAGCGAATGTTGAAATCCAGAAAAGTGGGGTGGGCGCTGGAAATAGGCAGGTGGCCCCCCCCCTCCCACATTGGACGTTACAAGCCCACTGATAGTCAAAGCCGTAAGGACCCAGTGACCTCAGCGCTCACTCCAAGAAGACCGACTGGCGGCCTACATGCCCAGATTCCATGGGCCCTCGCGCTGGCGAAACCTCACCACACCTCGCTTTACCTTAGTACCCGCGGTTGTACTCCTCCGTCGTCCGTTCCACTCGGCTTGTCCATCCATTCATACGAATCTCCTCGCCCTATTTAGCACGATGGAAGACCCCCGCGCCGTTCAGCATCCGCAGTGCCAAGAGTGCGCCGAGGCCTTACTGGAGCGCCTGGACAAGGAACTACAGGAGGCTCAGCGAGAGAATGACTTTTACCAGCAGTGCTCCAAGCACATCCGAATCGATAACCTGTCGGTTGAGGAGCAGAAGCACATAAACGCCGAGATTAAGCAGGTAAGGGCATGTGCTGCCGGCGCCATCATTCGCTCAACCGACCGTAAGCGGCGTCCCAACACACGGGTCTAGTTTGGGGTACTACGTACACCCCTTGGCAGCTGACAGACAATACCTTACAGCCAACCAACCCTAATCTGCACCATGCCCTTCCGACGTGGCCCCTCTTAACAGCAAGCGGAACGCGAGAACGTTCTACTGGATACCATCGAAGACCTGCAGCGTCAGTACCAGGACGTGGTCGACGAGATGCGCGTTCTGGAGAAGGAGGAGACAGACCTGCGTAAGGAGGAGGATGAGTAAGTACGAATGTCTTCCAACGCTTAACAATGCTAGCTGTTTGAAGACAGAGGTATGGTCTACCGACGATGGCTCCTCGACCTCCTGCTCTATGCCCAATTTCCGCCCGCTGATATATCTTGTCTCCGCGTGTCCCCCTCCCGCACCAAAACGCTCTCCGCCCCCTTCGGCCTAGATTCTGGAACCAAGAGAACCGGTTCCAAACCCACCTGGCGGACTTTCAGAACGAGCGTGGGACCATTAATCTTCAGTACGACCACCTTTCCAACCAGTTGATGACCCTGCAGCGCACCAACGTTTTCGACGACACCTTTCGTATCGTTTATGACCGACCGATCGCCACCATCAACGGCCTCCGACTAGGCCGTCTACCTTCACATTCAGTGCGTATCATGGTATAGTCACCGGGGCATTAAGGGGTTACCGAATTCGGCTAAGCCCCGTCGCTACCTTCCTCAGTTTGCTACTAACCGTCTATGGTCACACCCTGAACTGCCACGCAACTCTATCAACCTCCCGCCCAATGCCGTACACCAGGTCGAGTGGACCGAGATTAATGCCGCTTGGGGCCAGACCCTCTTCCTTCTACATACCGTCGCCCGCCGGCTGAATCTGACCTTCCAGCACTACCGCCTTGCGCCGCTGGGCTCCTTCTCGCGGGTCGAGAAAACCGAGGATGACCACGCAAGTTACGAGCTATTCGGGTCGGGCGACTTCCACTTCGGCCAGCTGCTGCACAACCGCCGATTCGACCAGGCCATGGTGGCGTTCCTTAATTGTCTGCAACAGACGGGTGAGCGTATTCGCCACCTTGACCCGCGGCTGCAAACGCCCTACCCGATCCACAAGGACCGTGTAGGTGGCATGTCCATCAAGTTGCAGTTTGGCCAGGAAGAGACGTGGACCAAAGCGCTCAAGTATACCTTGGTCAACTGCAAGTGGGCCCTGGCCTTTGCCGCCTCGTACACCCCGTCCGTGCATGGGCCAGAGGGCACGGGCTAGCCCTAGTCACGCTGGGTTGGGGCTACGTTGCATCACTGGCATTTCATCGCCGTACCGCCAAATCCCATATTTCTCCTTCGGCTCTAATATCTGTAATGTACACTTTAATTCACATGTCCGTGAGAGAGTCGGGCTTCGGACCAGCGAGGTCGTTCGACATGACCAGTGAGGCAGTATCCCAAGTGGGTTTGGACGTTTGTGGGCTCTAGCGGCCAATGCGTCAGGAGGTCCCCTCGCCATTGGACCCGGGCCGCCAGCGCACGGGATCCGTCACGGAGTAGTAGAGTGTCGAGTTGCGCGGGAAGTGGTACATGCCCGTAGCAGGGTCGAAGCAAGGTCCACGTTTTTGTCGGGCGGCCAGCAGCATTGAATTCCAGTTAGACGTGTTGGCTAGGGCCGCCGTGAATTCCGGTTTCTCTGTAGTGGGTGAGTAGGAGGAAAGAGGGTGACACCACAGGGAGTATTTCATCACGGTTAGTTCAACACTGCTGGCCGAACGCCTAAATATCCAACCGCCGATCCCTCCATCTAACATGGATGCTAGTATTAAACAGCAGGTCGTTGAGAGGGGCCTCATAGACATGGGTGTAGAAAAAAAAGGTGGGGGCTGGCAGCACCATAGCTGACCTGGGTACGTACGAATGCGTGTTTCGCATTCGGGTGACCGAAATTACGTACCGACTGGTAACTCGATTTTAACTGTCACAGCCGGTCCCGACAGACTCGAAGAATGAGTGGATGGTAACACCGGTTTGGCCATCGTGAAAAGATAGGCGACGGAGCGAGAGTAAAAGGGAAAATAGAGATAAAGAGAACAAACGAGGCCTTGACGACACCTGGCCTTTTGATGGGCCTACTAGAAAGTGGGGTGGACCAGCCTATCACATCGAGTCCTTTCCCCTCTAAATTCTCCCCCCCCCCGCTGCGTATCTCACATTGGTTGTCTGAGTTCAAGTCAAGGTAGTAGGCAGCTGACTTTCAAACCACAAAGAGAGCGTACTACCAGACGCTCACCAATTAGACTAACCGGTCCCCCTCCCATGTCCACCACAAGAACCTTTTGTGGCAACCCCTCGTCTCCATTTTGTTGCCATTGACGACGGCACCACCCCTCCATGTTATAGGGCACGCCCTTACGAAAGGGCCTTTGTACGTCAGCACGGCTACTTTTTTGCTAGGCCAACCCACCGCTCATTGTCCCGGGTATACAAAGGATGCTATAATGGTTGACCAGCTTTACCACCCCTTCCCGTGCGCCCCAAATCCGCCCTCTCTGGCCGTGGTCCAAATGACTGCATTGACAATATCTACGTGAAATTATAAAAGCCTGGCAATGGGCCCCTTGAGTGGCCATCAAATATCTTAACGTCGCACATTCTCCGTCTGACATTAACCTTGCACCGCTCTTCACCCGCGAACACTTCTCTCCGCATTTTTCATTTTGCCCATCCCCGTACCATTATCTGACCTCCCTTTGGCACCTCCGCCCTTGGCTCCACACTCAACTCGACTGCTGAAGGCCCTGTCACGATGTATCACCTTCGCACCTTACTCATCACCCTGGCTGTCCTCCTGCTTCTTCACTCCACTGCCGGACAGCCGACTTCCAAAGTACACCCCACAACCAGCGGCACTAGTTCCAAGTCCGTGGTAGGGGAAAAAATTTCATCCTTCTACAACCAGGCGAAGAACAAAGTCAAGAGTTTGGGAAAGGCCCCGGTAGCCAGCAGTAAGCCACCGAAAAACACACCCTCCCTCTTGGGCCGGACGAAACAAGGATTACAGAATATCAGAAACAAGCTGTCCAAGAAAATGTCCAACGCCCCTCAGCAAGATACGTCCGGTAGTACAACGGGTAGCATGCCGCCGGCAAGCAACGATGAAATTAAAAGATTTAGCGTGAAGAGCCACAAAGTCGCCGATCATACAGTCAATCTTACGCCCCAATCGGCTGTGATAGACAGTACCAAATGAAACCAGAGCACGCTACGTCCCAGAACCGATAATTATCATCCTAAATATTTTATTGGTACTGTTCCCGACTGGCCGACCCAACCATAATCCCAATAAATCATCTCTATCTTTCTCTTTTCCGTGATCCATACCATGGCAGTTCGAGTAGACCTAGTTGGTGGCCCGAAAAAGTACTCTGCAGGAACGGCAACCATCGAGGCACCGACTAATTTAATTGAGCTCAACCATACTTCATGATCGTCAAATTGAGATGAGCTGCTAGCGCTAGAAGTGCATATTAAAAAAAAAATTGCAGCGGGCCCATATGGCAGCAGCCATGGTTAGCGACGGCACCGCTCCGCCATCCGGTAGCACACGGGATCTAGGCCTACCACTGCCAGCACCTCTGATGGGCTTAGGCCTCCTTCCACGGGTATTCAATGGTGCGGTCCTTACGCCGCCAGACCTTCTTCTTGTTACCCTTTTCCATGTGGACAGCCCAGGACTCAACACAGTGCTGCTTCTTGAACTTGGGGATGAAGGCTGGGTCCCACAACTCGCTGGCGATACCCAGGTCCTTACAGCACCGCATGAGGGCGTTGGATTTACAACCCTCGCTCGCGGTTGCCAACCCATTGGCCGCGTCGAAAAAGTCCTGCTCGCCGCGGGCCTGGGACACGAACCGACCCAGACCGATAAGGGCGTACTCACGTGAGATGGTCCGTTCGGTGATGGTGTGCGGTCCTCGCGGGACCAGCCCCCACCCGCCAGGTCCGAGCGACCGGTTAAGGATCCGGCGGTACTTGATTTCCGGAAGGTACACGATCCCGTCCGGCTTGATCTCAATGTCCGTCGGCGCCAAGGGGGCTAACAGTACCTTGGCAATGTGTTCGGGGAAGGCCTGCGCCGATAGCCCATCGTAGGAGGTTCCCCATGCCGAATTATCCTCTCCCTGTTGCTCCAGTGCCCGTAGCTGCTGGATGACTTCCGCCTGTAGCTCACTGGGGGTCTCCCCGCTGGGAGTGGCCTCGAAGGCCACCGCCGCCGCCGGGGACGACTTGGTCCCGGACTCGGTTTCCGTGGCAGCCCCTACCGATGGCTTGGGCGCTACAGCTGGCCGCGCGGCGGCAGGGGACGGTGTGTACGTCTTCGAGGCATTCCCAGTCCTAAGAATCTTGGTCTGCGGGGAAGTATTGGACAGAAGGTGGTCGTCGCAGCAGCGTACGCAATTCAACGGTTATATGGGGAATAAATAAATTAATATATATATATATATAATGAATTAGTCCAGCGGTCCGTGTGGCCTAGAAGTTGTACCGTAGCAATTACTCGACCATGGGCAGTCGACCTGAGCAAGTCCAAGAGAGAAAGAGAGGATTCGTAGCGTGCGTAGATCCGCCCAGGCGTTTACGACCGGTGCCACCCTATGGGATTCACTTACATAGTGGCGAACGCAACGCTGCGAGAACAGAGAGGTGTGGCGCAACATGGTGAAACTGGGTTGCTAAACGAAAGAGAGTCCGCACGAACGAGTTGGCAGAAATCGGAAAAGCGTGACTGAATTCAAGATTTCTAAAAGGGTAATCGGGTCAGCGGAGTTGGTAGAAGGGATGCGGCCAATGCGCCAACGTTCACTATTCTGTACTAACCGGAATGTCTACCACGTTGAGGTTCCCTGGCTATCACCGCAACTGCTTTTTAGCTGCAGTAAATATGTGGCCAGGGCTTGAAGGAGTGGGGTCCTTTTTCGTGCTACAACTAAGGACCAAGGTCTATGTAAGGCCCATCATTCTCGTCTACAAGGCGTGGCAGCTTGCATTTTACCATGCCAATACCTACATAATAGCTTGGATATAGGATGCTCGTTTACTCTGCAATTTGGAAAGTAAAAAAAATAAAACGATCGCCGCAGAGAGAAGAGGTGCTCTTCAGCGACTGATGAATTGCAGTGGCTCATCCGGACCGCTACGGGGCGTGACGGGCAAGTAACGGAGGTCGTAGCGACCATGGGTATGGATACATAACTTCGGGGGTGTATTGGAAATAGCGTGGGCCTACAACGATAAACCCTGAAATTCAACCAAAATGATGAAGCTGGCCTACATCGGCAATATATGTGATGCCAGACAAGCAGCCGGTAAAAAAAAAGAAAAACGGAGTCGAGGCCCGCACGGCGAATGGCTTAGCGGTCCTCGGCCCACTCGTTCTCGAGGCGGATCTGTTCCTCTTCCTCGGGCGTGAAATCCGCTGGGA
>JANBPT010001081.1:0-14932 GCA_027575765.1 Tieghemiomyces parasiticus | reverse complement strand
CTCCGCGACATGGGACTCGGGTCCTGGATGGAATTCATCCTGCTGAGCGCCACCTTCGGCAAGGAAAAGCCCGACCTGGCCATATACCAAGAGGCCCTGCGACTCGGCCACGTTAATCGGCCCGAGGAAGCGCTTCACGTGGGAGACCACTATGAAAAGTAAGTCAGGCGCCTCTCCCTTAACCCTGTCCCTCCCCCTCCCCCACCTCACCCCCTTATCCCACAAAGGCCATGCTGGGCTTTTAACACCGATTTTGCTAACCCAACCCACCTGCCAACCCCACATCCCATTAACCACCATCACCCACTAAAGTGACTTTATTGGGCCTCGTAAATTGTCCATGCATAGTCTGCTCCTGGACCGGACACGGACGGACGTCCAGGGCGATCCTGACACGATTAATGATCTTCGCCAGATATTCGATTACTTGGACGACTAACATTCTTCCCCCCCCTCCCGTACCCCACCTTCCTTCCCCCTCCTCCCCCTCCTCGCCATGTTTTGTATAAAGCTCGACTTGAGTGAGTCGTTGATTAATTTATATGGCCAATGGATTGACGTCAATTGATCCTGTAGCTTGTTGGTAGGAGGGGAGGGTGCGTGTGTAGCCTCGAAGGGGGGGAATCCGGTGGCAGTAGCAGGAGAGGGTATACAGAGAGCCAATGATAATAATAATTATCATCATCACCACCGCAATAGAAGAGCTGACTGAGGAAACGTTGTTAGTGAATAAGCCCAACTAAAATAAATAAAGAGGTTTTATGTTTAATGTTTATTTGCACGCCTGAGGGGGGGGGTTTAATAACCTCCAGGTCTAGTTTAGCCTCCATATAAAATACGGAAGGGGGCGGTCTAACAGCCCTCCCGGGGTTGTCATAGGTCGATTCGCCTGTTTACGATACTATGTAGGTAAATGGAACACAATATGTATTTTAAATTTTAAAATCGAAAGGCTATACATGACTATATCAGTTGATAGCGAATGACGGGCATGAGTTTCGAGATAGGTTGTGCCCTAACCATTTGGGGTTATAATACACGTTAACGAGTCAAGACAATCGGTGGCAGAGCTCGAGAAGACAGGTGGCAGGGAGGATTTGGTGGTGAGTGGGGGGGGGGTTGTTAAACTACAAAATAAAGTGGGGTATACTGTATAGACATTTGTAACTATTCAGACAACATAATCGAGACAAGAGTGAAATGGGGAGAGATGAGGGAAGGGGGAAAGGAAATGATGGGTATATATATATATATATAGAAGAGTCATGGAACATAAACTAATAGCGTACCCACAGCAGCAGTCGTTATATTGATAGCTTAGGACGGCGGGGGCCGGCTCACTTGGGTCGGCGAGGGTAGTTCGAACGCAATGCGCTGGGTGTAACTATCTTTTGGGTCGATATGACCAGACTTGCCGCCACTGGTAGCAGTGGTCGACTCCGCATTAGGGATACCAAACTCGGCAGCGTAGAAAGCATCGGGGGTTTCCATGGCCGCGGCGGCATCGGTGGTACCCGCGGCAAAGTCTGGATAGTACGGGGCAGCCGAGGGGTAGGTGGTGTACCCATGGGACTGCTGTGGCTGCATGGCCGAGGTGGCTGGGGAGAACATGGACCCTGCGACGGCGGTGGCGGCCGATGGTTCGGGAGTCTGGGCGTAGTAGGCGTGGGTGCTGTACTCGGATGGCTGAGCGGCAGGGAGGTAGCCGGTGGTGCCCGCGGAGTGATCGTAAGTCGAGGTGGAAGCTGCGAAGGCCGAGTTGGCGTTCTGCTGGTACTCTGAGTACATGTGGTTATGGTAGGCCATCATTTGCTGCTGTTGGTGGTGGCTGTGGTAGTCGTCAGGGGCAGGGGTGCCGTAACCCGTGGCAGCGTGGTCCGGGTAAGCATAGGCAGGGTTGGTTGATTGGGTAAGGTACCCGTCAGCCGAGGGGCCAGAGATGGAATGGGCACGCTGCTGCTGGTGGTGGGCGGCGGCGGCGATCTGGTACTGATGAATGTGGTGGATTTCCATCGTACCCGCAGGCTGCTGAGCGAGCTGACTGGGTTGGAGGGCCGGCGAATACATATCATACATGGAGCCGCGGCCGGCCAAGAGGCCGGCCGAGTGGAAGTCCGGGGTCATGGTTGCCTGGGACGGCGGGCCCATCATAGCAGACATATCCGGGTGGCCGCCATCTAGGGTCGACATGGCAGTCGGCCCAGTAATGGCCGCAGCGGCGGGTGACGGGTACGAATACAGGGAATGCGAAAAGGTGTGACGACGTAGAGTGTGGGTTTTTTCGTGCTTACGGAGAGACCGGCCATGATAGTACGACTTGCCGCAGCCGCGCACACTGCAGACATAGGGCCGGATGTCCGAGTGCGTCTTAATATGAGTGGCGAGGGAGTCTGGGCGGGAGAAGGACTTGATACAGTCTTCGACGGGGCACGGGAACGGCTTTTCGCCGGTGTGCGTACGCAGGTGATTGAACAGCTTGTGACGCTTGGTGAAGGACCGCCGGTGCCGACTGCAATGGCGCCAGCCGCAGACGTAGCTAGACTTGCCACACCCAATGTGGTCATGGCTCAGGTGGTCGACCAGGCGGGACATGGTGGGGAAGGTTAGGGTACAGTTGTCCCACATGCAGGCGGCCTCACCGTTGTCGCGGTCATTGTCATCTTCCTCGGTGTGGGCCGAGAGTCGGTGGGTATCATGCGTGCCCGTAGGTTGGGCCGCCTTATGGTAGTGATCGTGATCGGGGGTGAGAGAGTGGGCACGCTGGGTGGCGCGGTCCCCCATGACGGCGTCGTCGTCGATTTCTATCCGGCTGGCATTGCTACTACTGGCGACGGAGTGGCGGTGGAAGAAGCCGTGGTGGCCTGCCACCGACCCGCTGTAGGTGGTGCCACTGTACATGGAGTCGGTATCAGAGTTGGGATTGGTTTCGAGGATGCTGCCCTCCCGGCTCGTGAGCACGTTGAAGGGGAACTTGCGTTCTTGATTACCACAGGGCTGGGGCTCGGCTGACGTGTGCCGACGCTGGCGGATGGGGTCCAGGCCGGTGGTACTGGGGGGATTTTCGACGGCCGAGTCGTCAGGGATGGAAGGAACGGTGCGGTCTAACGTGAGGGCGCTCAGGGCGGGACTCTGGTCGGCGGCCATGGGAATGATGGCGGCACCAGTAGCGGTTGGGTCGAATCCGTAGTTTTGCATGAGGCTGGTGTGGTTGATGATCGGGTAGGCGGTTGTGCTGTCGGCAGTGGTGCAGGAAGGGTCAGCCTCGGCGGTGGCGATCTTGGGGGGCGCAGAGGATAGCGGGCTGTGGACGAATCGGATCTGTGGGGGGACGGACGCGTTCCGCTGGATGGCGTTAGCATGATCAGAGGTACTTAGGCTGAGCATCTTGGCTGTCTGGCCGGTGGGAAAAGGAGAGTGGCCGTGGAGCATGAAACTTGTGCGGGGGTCCTGGGAGAGTTGGGCGAGCAGGCTGGCGCTACCTGGGTAGTGGATAGTGAGGGAGGACTTGAGGGGTTCGCCAGCTGAAAATGAGAGGTGAGTCGAACCTTCGGTGGCGGTGGAGTTTACATTGTCGGTCGGAAGCGTAATGAGTTCGTTAAATTGCTGCTCGGCGGTATGAGAACTGGATTGTGAAGAGAGGAGCGATTTGAGGGTGAAGCCGTGATTGGTAGTGACGGCATCGGGAGATAAGGGCATTTGAGAGGAAAAAGGGTTCATTCTTGCGTATGAAGAATGTGCGGGCGTGTGTGAGGAGGGGGGTGGGAAACGAAGGGGTCTGTGCGCAGAATCAAGGGGAGGGGGGTTGCGGAAAAATGGATCGGTGGTAATTTGAAACAGTTCGCAGGCCAATATATGCAAGGGTCGAGGAGAGGAAACTGCACCTGAAACGTCAAGTTATATACAGAGTGAGGAGATTATAATGCCGAAGAGTTTCAAAAAATAGTGACACAGAGACCAAGTGACTAGCAAGTCGGCAATATTTTGTGGGTCGGGTCGAGTGAAAATAGTAAGGGAAGAGAGGGTGTGGCGGGAATATATATATGTATATATATACAGGCGAACACGGTACGCTGGCGAGTGAGACGGCACGGGCCAGGGTGGATGGCAAAAGGAATAGGGGATAAAGGAAGGGGTGTGACAGGGTTGATCGGGCAAACCCGTGGCTTCGGTACGGATGGGAACGGCGGGGAAGAGTAGTAGGAACACTGAAAGGTTCGACGAGATGACGACGGGTGCGGTCCGAACGGTACTAGTACAAAAGTGAAAAAGTGAAACGGCGGACCAAGGGAAGTGGGGTTGTGGCGATGTTCGCGACAAGACTTTATCGGTATCGGTGGATAGAGAGGAGCTAAGTGTACAGTGGGATGGTGGGAGGGGGCCGGGGACGGAATGCAAAGTGTAGTGTACAGGTTGAAGAGGTAGATGCAAAGTTGGCCAGGGATATGGGCTGCTAGTCTGAGTCGTAAGGGCGGGTAGCGGGTGCAGCAAGTCAATGTGTTGGATAGGGGAATTATCCGACCAGGGGAAGCCGGCGGACGTGTAGGTTTATATATCTAGTGGAGGAAAGCGGGAGGGCGCGACGTGGCAGTGTCGGTCGGCCAAAGGATGGGGGGGGGATTAACAGGCGTGTGGTGTCGCTCGGTACGGGGTCAATGCTGGGTGGAGAGGGTAGGTATTGTGGGGGGAGGGGAGATGAGAATGAGGGGAGGCTCTCGCCTTTGTGAGGTGTATGCGCATACATGGGCAAGGCGTTCCTCTTCCTCCCTCTGCATGTGTGGATGTGTGTATTGGTCAACGGTTGGGACTGGCCTTCTTTGTGCATAGAAGAGGACGAGAGGGAGAGGGGGGGGAGAAAAAAGGGTGTGCGCCGGCGGGTGGAGAGGAGGGAGGGGAGAAGGCGACGAATCACACCACCCTACCATCCCACTGCGCATCTGTCCTTTATGACCTGGCCATTGACGGCCGTTTTGGCCAAGACCCACCGCCAGTCTCTTCCCGTTTCGCCTGTCGTCAACCGGCGAGCTAAACGTCAGCGGCTACTCTAGACCGATTGAGGTCCCGAGCCACGGTTGATTAAAATAGATGGGGAGGGGTAGGAGTGTATGCCGTCTTACAACGGAGAGGCGACGGCTGGTATTACTAGAGCACGGCCTTACCCATGCCGGGCGGGTCGGTATGATGAGTGGCGACTATAACGGAAACGCTGGTATATGTTCACGGGCCATCATGGCGGCTGGCTGCTTGTCCCGGCCGCAGGAGGTAGGTGGGTTAATGAGTGGCGATGACCCCCTTTTCCGAGCTGGAGCTTGGGGTCGACACACCAGGCAGATACAGAGGGCTGATGGCCATGCGCAGTTCCGATAAAAGTTGACGGCCGATGTGTATCCCAAGGGCCGCCGTATAAAGCGACATGGACACATACCTGAAGGTGGTAAAACAGAAACTGCCCCGCGCAGCTTCACTAGCTTCCAGTCGCACCGTCAACGCCCTAAACGATGACATCTATCCCACGATGAATTAGCGCGGGCAAGGGCCTATCACTGACGATATCACTAGCGTCCCATACTAGGCGGTCCCTGAGTCGGGTAGGTGGGGGGGGGGCACGCCACAGGCCGATCCCCGTAAAGCTTCCCCCCCCCCACCCCCACCCGTCTCCGCATTACGGAGTGGCACCCTCTGGCCGGCACATCATTCTCGCTGGACCGACCGTCCCTAGCCTGCAGCGCCACGCCAGTGTATTGGACGACAAACAAGATGGCAGATTCCCTCGCCGGCGATTTTCATCCCACCGCCCTTTTGCGCCCTTCGCCTTCTCCTATGGATCACCCGTAGGTGCGGTCAGGTCGTTTGTTCGCCGGCCGACCGACCATTACACCAACTCCAACGCAAAGTGTCAGAGGTGAGGCTAGGAAGAGGGCAGTAGCAGTTCGCCGGCAACGTGGGCGCCTCGGGGTCTCCAAGGGTGCCTAGAACCGACAGATGCTCTATGTGCAGGCACGTCTATAGGTTGAGGGGCCCAGCTAACCCTAGTGTCCATGGGATGGCGACGGTCGCCGTCGTTGGTGGCTGGTAGTCATCACATTGGGTCCTGGCCGACTTCCACACCCTCCCCCCCAGCCACCGCCCGATGGAAACGATGTCACCATAATCGGTACCCGTCACACGGACCCTAGTCTTCCCGAAACTACCCTGACGTTTGCCAGGCCTCCAGGGTCTTGTCCGGGGAGTGGCAGTTGGGAAGCTTTCCAGCACCCTGGCTGACCGGCTACCCCTGGGCTTGAGCCAGAAGAGACTTCTCCATCATTCTCCTCCTTCCCCCCGCCTCAGGCTGACTAGGTAGGGCATCGAAATTATGAGGGCCATCGACGAAGAAACGGGTGGCAAGACGCCGGTTCGGCAGGGGCGATACGCATCCGAAAGCACGACTACGGCCGCCGCCGACGCAATTTCCGAATTCTAGATGTTCGCTTTCGGCCCCCCGCCACCGACTCCCTTGGCCGACTTTCGCACCCCCCCCCTTTTCCCCATATATATTTTATAATCTGAAAAACCCTGTCCTCGCCCAGCCAACATGAGCACAAGGCTTAGCCAGGCGGCTGGAAGAGTCCAACTCGACGCTTCTGATTGGCTTTCCCTTGTCGGAAGGCCGAGGGTGGACCGGTGTAGTTGGCTCGGGTCACTGACAGCTGTGCCTCACTCCCCTACCTCCCTCTCTCACGCCTGTTGGTAGCACTGGTCGATACCTACTCATGTCTACTGACGCCCGTCCTCGGACCACCTCGATTGCCGACAGCCTAGACTGGAGTCTGCGCCTCTTGATGTCCAGCTCTCCTTCGCCCTCCTCCTCCCTTTCTCTCCTCTACGCAAATGCCTTTTAATTTCGCATTTTATTCTTTGCGGCCGATCGCTCTTTTTTTTGTCGGGAGGCGTCGGCAACCACCGTAAGAGCTCAACAAACCAACCGGCCGCCATGACCGCCCTTGCATTGTCGGGAGTGTGTCAATCGATCAGGCAGGGACTCAGCATGACCATCTCGATAAATTACTCCAGCAGAGAATGAGGGGGAGAGGTAGGCACAGTCGCGAGGGAGAAAAAACAACGACGGCTACGGTAGCCGTGTCAGTCTCGGCGGTTAGGGGGGGCGGGGTTCTATTGACGTGGCGTGGTGCTTAGATAAAACCTTAGGTAGGATACGGCAGATAAATTATAGTCCACCCATCACTTATAGCAAACGACCAGACGTGTTGACTTGGCGAACAGCTACTCTTTCCAATATTGGCTGTCGGCCAGGGCAAGGCCCGGTCTTGGCGACCCTGTACGTGGCCAATCCACCCACTTTTTGAGCCACCCTAGATTCGTATTTCCTTGCCCATTCGACATTGCTATAGCACACGGGCTGGCTACGATAACCTGTAATACCCTTCATCATCGTCGTGGCCCCCTCATCCCCATTACCCGCTCGGTACTGCCTAGAAATCCCGCAAATTTGCGCCACCGTTCTGTCAATGACACCATATCGCGATTTACAGCGAGGATAAGCTTCCGACTTGAGCGCACGGGTATCCAGAAAATCGGAGAGCAAGAAACCAGGCACGGGGGGGGCAGCTCGACGGTGGTCTCTCGCCCCTTCTTTTTTTGCCGCTAGCTACCCTCCTCAGATTTCTTCTACAAAGAGTTGAACATCCCGACCGATACCCCTCTCTCTCTTTTGTTTTCAGCCATCCCATTTTATTTGACAATATTCTCCCCCCCCCCAAATCGCTCTGGTCAAAGCCAATTAAAAGGCTAAATGCAACTCGGGGCCCTTCGTCCTCCCCACTTCCCCACACTGCCATTGCTGATATCGGTATCCAGTGGGGTGGCCATGTGTACTAGAGGGTGTCTGTGCCGTCAGCCTGCAGATACCTTGGCCTCCAAAAGTTGGCGTGGCCCGGTAGTCAGCCTCAGGCCATCAATAGGACCCACTTGGCACATACAGCGCCCGACCCGAAGGTCCAACGCAGGGCGGCCGCCGTTATCAGTACAGCGGCGTTACGCTTTACTAATCGACGATTTAGCAAGTCCTATCTCCTGACCGCCTAGCACCGTGCCTGAAGCAGTATGAGGGGGATCTCGCTCCTAGTGTACATACCAGGACTAGTTGGTCGAATGGAGGAGCAGACAGGACGTCAGAGCGACATCCGCCACGATCTACCCATCCCGTCCCTGGAATTACTCGCAGCTATTGCCCCCCCCTGTATCTACAAGCAAACCGACTGCCCTCGCACCTATCCACCACCGCTCCCATCTTCTCCACCAAAGCACCCCCATTCTACGAACCGCAGAGGCTGACAAGTATGGGCAGAAATTGCTCTTCACCTGCCTTCGCTTGTCTCCCCTCCCTCCGAACCTATATATTAATCGGGTGGACTCTTGACAATACTTCATACAAAGAGGATCGACAACCCTATCAAAGATTAAGGATTCACTACACTGGGGCTATCCTATACCTTGTTTGAAAGAGGGAGAGAAGCGTGAGGCGAAGGCGAATTTCCTGTGGCGTGCGAGAAGGCGATGTCGATGGCAACGCGTACGCCGATTACGGGCACTCCTCCCCATAACTGGCGGGCAGAAAGGTCTGCGTGAGGGGGAGTTATATATTGCTTCTTTGAGGGCTAGTGATGTCCAGTGTGGTCATCTAAAAATAGCGGCCAGTCCATCCGTTGGTGGCTAAGTTTAGTCGTGAGCGCATATATATATGTGTGTGTGTGTGTATGTTGAGGAGAGAAGTGCCAGGGGTGTGTGTTCTATGGCTTCGCTAGAAGCGCAGTTCCTTTCGCCCGAGCCGGCACACACATCTAACCCGCAACCTGCAGGTGGTCCACTGTGTTTTTTTTTATCTGACCCAGCATATACCTGCATATATCCACGCTGAGTATCAGCCGTGCACCTATCCCCGTCCCGTTGCATTGGAAACCACTCTAAACCCGAACGGCTCTATGCAGAGCTCCCCCCCTCTCAATTTAGCACAAGCGGCGCCCGCAGGCCTCCGGGGACTATATAACGATACTAATGGCTGGCACGACATCTTTTATCACCCTTTCTGCTTTCATTCGCTTCTAGGTCATCTTGTCTCTACCGTCCAACTTGACTCACTCCCCCTCCACCACCCACCCACTCACCCTCATCATGGCGGACATCGTAGTTGAGCCCAGTGACATTGATATTCTCCAGATTGACGATGACGACGATATTTTGCCGGACTGCCTGTTCTTACAGTCGACGCGACCGGCTCCTCCATCGACAGATGCCTTGGGTAACATTAAAGGTAAAGCGAATATGCCAAACCTCCTCGCGTGGCACATTTTAGTTCATCGCCAGCGTAGCTCACTCCCACCAGCAGAGATGCAAGGTTCGTCGTGCTGTACTAGCAACCTACCTAGTGGCTTGGATTACCTTCGATTTCCGCTACTAGGCCACCCTCGTCTCCCATCCACCCGCCTAACCCTCACAACCCAACCCCTTCTCCCTCCCTCACTCCCTTCTCCTCCTCCTCCGAACCCAGCAATAGCCACCAAGGTGCAGCAGCTTCTAGAGCGCGCGAGCGTGCTGGTCAGGTGAGAGTAACTGATTTAGAAGTTAGGTCGAATGGGGTGGGGATTCTCCCTTCGGCCTAAAGTTGACATTATGCATCGAGTCAAGGATTTAGACGCCGTTCGCTATGAGGTTTATACGAGAAACCCTTGAGTCGCAATGTGATATCACCCCCCCCCCCTCCCCTTCACACACACACACATGCGCCGTACATTTCAACGACCGTTGCAGGGAGTCCGAGTACCTCAAAACCCAGGTCAGGGAGGAACTTGACACCCGACTTAACATGCTCGCTAGACGCGAAAAACTCCTCAATGATAAATGGGACAGTACCAAAGCTGGCGTACTTCGACTGCGCCAGGACACCGAGCGGCACCTAGTAAGGATTATATACAGCGTGTACAGTGGATGAGAAGAGAGGAGGGTGTAATGTCCCCCTCCCTCCCTCTTCCAAATAATTAATTACACATTAGCTCATTTAATATTGCCGCTCATCTCCCCCATCCCCGCCTCCCCTGGGTGCTAATTCCCACTTTCCCCACGTCCAACAAACCAACCGCTGGATAATGACCTATTCACCATCCCCTGCCATACACTATACGCGCCTCTTCCCTACACACACACACAAACGGAATTTAGATGCCACCCGATGAATAGATGCCCCATCCTTGCTCTTCAATGAGAGCCGGGAGGGGAGGGAGATGCAAGGTGCCTCTTCCTTCAGTTCATCTTTTATTTCATCTACATCACGCACCCCCTCTCATCCTTTCAATGACCTTGATACAAGGCGCGGCCAAGATTGATATCTTTATACCGTGTACCTTCGGTCTATTACACAATCAACGTTGGCGAAAGAGGGACACTTATTCCCATCCATTCTTAGAGAATCGGTCACGTCACACTTTCGATCGCGATTTATATTTAATCATTTATATAAAGGGAGACATATGAGTATATATATATACAGTGGGAGATGGGGTTGGCTGGTCCCATTAACTCATTGACACTGCTGCTGCGCAAGACGTGGGAGGGGGCAGGAACAACCACCGCTTTCTTCCACCGTCACACCTCCGGAGCTTAATAGCATCTGAAAGATAAAGTATGCGCGCATCTGGTTAGCGGTCAACTGAAATTCGTACACCAAGAACAACGGTTTATTGGGATCGAGTGAACGGACTCGTGTAATGTCATGCAATGGGAAGATTGAGTAAAGAAACGGGTGGGGGAGGGCGAGGGGGTTTACTCAAGGACAGAGGAGGAGGGGGGGAAGGGAGTCGGCAACTTAGTGGCCCTGCTGGTCGGCGGCAGTGGGCATCGAGGTGGGAACGGCGGTCGGGTTGTTCTGATGACCCTCACCCACGACGGTGGCAGCCGCCGGCTCGCCGCTAGTCGCATCGTCCACGGAGGCCTGGCGCTTCTTCTCCTCGGCGAGACGCACGCCATCGGCATACGTCTTGGAGCCGGTATCCTTAACCTGATTAAACGCACTCACGACCCGTTGGCCGGTGGGCGTTTCGAGGGCCTGGGAGCTCAGGGCGGTGGCTTGGGAGGTCAGATTGTTGACCTTCTCCTGGATGTGGTATTTTTCTTCCACGGCGCGCACCTTGGTCGACACGCCCAGACGCTCATCAATGGCGGCCGCCTGAGTCCGGGCCTGACCCAGCAGGTTCTGGGCCTTTTCCGTCAGTCCGTAGCGACGATCATAGTCGTAAGCCGAACTCAGCAGCCGCTCCGACAGAAGGTATCCGCGCGCCACAATCTCGTGGAATACGGTCGACTTAGGCTTGTCCTCCTGGGGGAGCGCCGTGCCTTGCGAGCGCAGCAAGTCACTGGCCTCGTCGAGGGACCGCTTGTGCTTCTCGGCGTCGACGCCTTCCTCGGCGGCGGTAGTGGTGGTGACGGTCGGAGAGGCCGCGTTAAACTCTTCAAAGAGGTATTTGACGTTGATGGGCTGCTCGGCAATCATGGCGTTGGAAAGGAGAACGGCCGTTTTGGCCGCCGAGTCGTGGTCAAACTCAATGAGGGCCTCCTGCGATGGCTGGGGAGCCCCGGCGGCGGCCAACACGCTGCTGCTGGTGCCGGCCGGGCGCAGCTCAAATTGATTAATCTTGCCGCAGAAGGTAAAGAACTCCCGAACCTTAGTCTCGTCAGCCTCGGGCGCGATGCCCTCCACCAGCACAAAGCTTCGAGTGGGCTCGGCGGGGATCTTTACGCTGGACCAGGTGTTGAGCGACATTGTTGTGTGCGTGGGTTGGTGGCTGAGGGCGGGAAGAGGACAGAGTGGGGGGGGATGGCGAAATGTAACGGTGAAAAGTGAAAGGGTTAGAAAGGCGGTCAGGTCAGCACCAACCCCAACCAGGCGCTAAAGAAGTAGGTAACTAGGGGCGTACGGGAGTTTGCCGATACAAGTTGGAAGGAGAGGAGGCGGAGGCGGGACTGGCGGTGAGGTGGGTGACTTACCGGTACGGAGGTGGACTGAGAAACGGTGGTGGATAGAGGTCTGATGGAAGCCCAGAAGGAAAAGGTAGATGATGGGAGCTTTGGATGGAAAGGAGGTGAGGGGGTATGTAGAAATACAGCGATACTGTACACAGAAGCAGGTGAAGGAGTGGGAGTAACGGAAACGAATGCGGTGGTACTGAAAGTGCGGCATGGCAGACTGGGCGCAGGGTGGCGGGTTATATACCGAAGCCAAGCCAGCGGGGCGATGGTGTCATGTAGCTGAGGGGCGGGGTGGGGGGCAACGGTCAGCCCCAGCCCGCGCTAGAATAAAAAAATAAAAGTCTACGGGGCCGCCCAGCGCAAACCACCGTCACCCTGGCTGCCTAGCCGGGGCTTCATTCCCACACCCAACGTGGGGAGGGAGACTTGGCACCTGCAATGTGAGGAGGTGACGGGCGGCCAGGGTAGTTGTGTCGCAGAGGCCAAGAACAATGCGCATCGCATGGTACACAACCCCCCCTCCCCCGCCTGAGGGTGTGTATATTGCTGTGTGTATAGGAGGGAGAGATGTCAGGGCGATGACGGCAGAGATGCTCCCCAATGAGGGAGGTTGTATGGAAAAAGACCCCCCCCCGCCCACCCCGCCGCAGCTTAACCCCGCCCGCGGGATGGCCCAGAATACAGGTAGTAGGGCAAGTAGCTACGTCATTACAGTCGACGTCAAGGTCCTTGGGCGTAAGGGAAGGAGGGGGAGGAAGGCGCAGGCTACGCCCGCAAGCCGCGCGTGCTCTCGCGCTCTCTCACTTCATTCTCCCGATAGGCTCTATGCTGACTGGGTAAACATCGCCCGCCCACCAACATGTGTGACGTCTGACCAAAAAGCTGCCAGGTCAGAGATAGGGAAGATGGTGGTACCTGGTGGAAACGAAAACGTATGCTGGGTCAAGCGTAAACGACATAGGTGTAGAGGGAGTAGCAGTGGGAGTTGAAGAGCCCTTGGAAGCTATGTCTCGTTATCAACCGCAATCCCGTCGATGAATTACTACAGTGAGCCACGTCCCTTTGGGAATGACGGAATAGACCGGGTTGGGGGAAGGTTTCTTAGAAAACACTGTGCGGAAAGCGAATACCAGGAACTGAGGCTTGGCAGCAAGACATTGAGACCGAAGCCACACGTTCGCAATGAATATATATAAATACCAATCCCTCCGTCTCCTGGTACTGGGCGGGGGGTTCTTCGACCGGCAGGTGAGTGTCAAACGCAATATAGCTCCCTCAGTTTCGTTACGTTCGGTGCTAGGCATAGGGCATGGGCCAGTGTTGGAGAACGCAGCGCATAGTACTGTACAGTGTGCGATGGGGAAAGAAGGGGTCTAAAGGGCAGAGGGGTATAAGTTTATCGGGGCCCAAATAGACCGGCGGAATCTGATAGTCCATTCGCCTCCAGCCATATCGCTACCGCGTTACTTATTAGGGGAGTAATAACGAAGGCCAAACTATTCCAACAGTCCCAATGATGACGCGTGGCTCGGCTACGTTACCTGTCTGGCATATCCAATAAACACACACACACTAACCACCCCCAATCTCGCGGGGCTCTGTGGCTGGAGCGGCCTTTGGACGAGCCTACCGTTTAGCCTAATGCCCGGCTAAAATTGAAGCAGACGGGAGGGGGGGAAAAGGTGGCTCGGCGGGTAGACTCTTTCCGGATTTTTACATTAACAGGTTAATTCAGACCAACAGACGCACCCGTCCCTCCACTCGCACGTAATTATTCAACTTTGCTGGCGGTTTAATCGATGATTCGGACATCAAAGTGCAAAACGGATCATCTTCACAGCCATATTCTACCTACGGGTACAGCTGGTCAACGGGTTTCGGGTGGCAGCTATCAAAAAAGTAATAAATGACGTCAGCCCTGCGGAGTTATAATGGTAACGCCCTTGATGACGTGTGGTCGGATCATATGCGCGCATGCCGTGTTGGACACCAAATAACCACAACGTACGTGCGTCATGGCTACTTTGAAAACATTACGGTGTTCCTGCTGCTCGCCGTTATTGAATCTCTTTATTACGTACAAAGCCGTTTTCAAGGGACAGTAGGAAGGGACCTTATTAACGTCTGCCCACCAAATCATGATTCAGAGAGTAAAAAAGGTAGATTTCTATATGTAGCCACCAAGGCATCTCAAAAAAAAGGAGTGGGACGGCAGTACTATTTATGAGTCTGCCGGTTCCTACGTTCACCAACACGAAGCGCTATGGTCCCTCTGTGCATAAGGAGGGCTATAGAATAAATGGGGCCGTGAGACCGAGGCGGTTGTCTTTAACTTTGTAGCCAGATAAATGAGATTAATTAGTGTATTCCGAATTGAACAATTCAGGAAGGCCCTTGATCGCCCTGCTATTTATGTTGCGTCCTCGAGGGAGTCAGGGCGGGGAGATGACGAAGCCAGCCTACTGATCAAAGCCATTAGGCAAGGGCAGGTTGAGGTGGTGGTATGACCACTGCATTAGTTCCCGGTCTAGACTGGTTGATACCAGCAGGTCAGCCCAGCATGTTTCCACCTCCTCCCCACCGAACTTGCGTGGAAAGGGAGCGTGGTCGCTGTTCCTGAGGAGACTTACAGGCCCCTGGGATGTCTGAACGGGCGGGCTTCGTTCTGGGGCTGGTCTCAACTACACCATCCTGAAACATGAGCCGGGGAAGGGCCGAAATCCGGCTCCCTCCATGGCACACGAGTGGTAACCACCCTTCCCCCACTCCCTACACTGCACCTCACCACATTCATTCGTACTTCCTGAGTAGCATTGGGGGGGTTTAGACTGGATATATCAGGTGAGGCATTTCTGAGGTGACCTGGAATACGGGCGTCTCAAGCGTAGAGGATGTCCAGGTGGCGGTAGTAATCAAG
>JANBPT010001080.1:0-14995 GCA_027575765.1 Tieghemiomyces parasiticus | reverse complement strand
CGCTTGCCCTCATCCAAGGAACAGACATCCTTGCTAATGCGACACGTGCCTCATTTTCTCGACCTTGCGCTAATCACCCCCCCCACTTTGGCATCTAGCCTGCCGCCAAACCCGTGGCTTCTTTGTTTGGCAAGTTTGCCCCCCCTTTCAGCCATTTATAGTCCTGGCTCTCTCCTGAAATGGTAACCTCTCTTCGGTACTATTTGCTGAGTCTTCCCGACCGCCTCCTCGACGTTGACATTGTCCATCACCTCCCCTCTAGGAGGCATTGGTTACTCCCTTATCGTACGCTTCCTTTGTCATCGGGATGTACCGCCATTGAGCTCACAGACCGGATCTGACGAACGGGTATATAACCCTTCGTGAAGTGTGTCCTCTACAAGGAGAGTCATTACATAACGGCCCATTTGTACATCCTGCTCCTCTAGTCCTCTTTGATAACCACCCGCTCCAGGGGATAATTCCTACTCTAATCCCTTGACGAGCCCAAGCGCAGCTGACAGACGTGTAGCTCCATCCTGCAGAAGGTCCGTATAAGAATGGAAGGGTATATTGGGAGCAGGCGTCATATATAGATATACGTACGCTATAGGCGATAACACTGCTCCGACATGACGCTATCGAACATAGTACCCTATTGGCCCAATCGCTTTGTTAACGCAAAGGGAAAAAGGTGTAGATTGGAGACAGAGAGAGGGAGAGAAGGATGGCTGGGGGGGGTCACCCAGACGTCCCTCTTGCCGACTTCTCAGCGCCAGTGGAAGGGGGGCGTTTGTGATACGATTTGTGTGCAACCTGGTCGGAGGAAGCGCCAAGAAAATGCCTTGCGCTCTCATCCGGCAGCCCGTTTGGATGGAAACCAAACGTAGAGGGTATGCGCTCAAACCACGCAACCGTGTCGGAGGAAAGGTACGTTGGAGGTCCCATACCCAAAACACGAATTCTAGGTACACTGGTCACAGCGAATGACTACGTGTGCAACCAGTATGTTTGCGGCGGAGCGCAAGGGATTGGCGGGGTCCCCTAAATACGAGGTGAACGAGAGGACATGGCCTTGAAGAGTCTGCGGTCGGCCACGGAGGAGGAAGGTCGCCCAATAAAATACAAGCTTGGCACTTGTGTCGTGAACGCCAGGGCTGTCGAAGCACTGACCAGTCGCAGCCGAGCGGAAGGTGTACAGCCGTGGCTAGCTGAGCAATCACACCGCCGTGTCTCCACCCGTGATACCAGGCGATGGAAACCTGTGATGCCGACTAACCTATGGACCGAACAATCCTCCCTCTCCATTAGTCCCCGGCTGAAGGTGGCAATGAGCGCCGAAGCGGACTAACCCTAACCCTCGCTCATGAGTGCCTAGGGTGCCCCCCAGTTACCTGCACCGAGTGCTGCAGGCTCTCAGCACTCCATCCTCATTTCGGATGCGAGGAGGAGAGGGGTCGGCAATACCTCTACCGCCACTATGAGGTTGACTCAATCAAGTCCACAGAGGTCGACTGGGCTATACAACTGACGACAAATGGCCACCCATGGTCGACACCTGCATGGTCCTCTTCCCCAAGCCTAAACACACACACATATATATATACGCGCTCTTTTTTTGGTTCCTTGTCGGACGAGAAACGCTGTCGGGTAGTCCGTCAACCCCAATGATGACGGTATCATTCTGTGTGCACCCGCTCCCTCTTTCTCTACGATGAACTGTATTGGTGCTAAAAACCACACAAGGAGGGTAATACAGAAGTTCACCTCGCGGCGCCACGAAATGGCTCGTCGTGCGGCAAGGTCCCACCTGCCAAATCATATGGGAATTGGCCGGCGGCAATAGGTAGCCATCCTAGCCAGAAACTAGAGTATAATAATAAGGAAGAGGGCCACAGCTTCGCATCTCCCCTATTGGCTAGTAAACGGTGTGGTCAAGGGTCAAAGGTGACGCCTGGCCCCTATAGTTGGGCGGTCCTGCGCCGTGGGTCACCGCTGTCCCTCTCGGTTTGACCTGTCGTGTACCCATGGTCAGTACAGGCTGTAACAGTGCACGACGGACTCAGCTACTGTGTATCCGCCTAAAGGCGGGCTTTCAACGAGATGTAGGGACCGGCCACCTACCAATAACGCCGCCTTCCCAACTCCTCTCCTGCCGAGAGCTACGTTTGTCCCTCCCCAGCCCCCTTCCGCCCTTCACTGCACGCTGTGGGCCCCGTGCCAACAAGGGCACGCCCGCAGCTTGTGGCCTGGCTCTTCCCACCGATTATGGTACACTCTTTTCCGAGCCAAAGCTGAGTTGCCCAGTGGGGATATAAAGACCATACCCTCCACCACCCATATGTAAAACTCACCACCACACCTGCGCCTGCCCCGCTTCCTTGCCTTACCCCAGCACCATCCCAGCCCAGACTTCCACCCCCTTTTCTCCTCATTTCGACCACAGTGAACCCCACCGCGCTTTCGTCATGAAGCTTGTCCACCTCGTATCCTTGAGTGCCGCGTTCCTCCTCGCCACGCATGCCATGCCCGCTCGTAATAAGCATAAAAAAACCAGCGTTATTGAGAGCAAGGTATCCACTACAGGCCGCAGTTTCCCTGATCAGATCGCTGTAAGTACTGGTAATATTGGTGTGTTTAGTCCGTATATTCTCTCGCTTCATCCCTTGAATGGAAACAGCTGTCTGGTTACCTGTCTGCTGTCGATACTGGGAATATAATCGGAATGATAACTGACCAAATTGATCATTTTGACTCGCCTGTAAACCTTACACTATCTAACTGTACCTACACTTAAGGCTCTCAACCACGTCGTCAAGATCTATGCTGGTGATTTCAGCTCGGTTAATCCTGCCAATCTGGAAGTGCAGCTCTACGACTCCCGGCTTAGCGATCTGCATAAGTGCTTCAAGATCAAAAAACCGCTTATTCAAGACGAACTTATTGACCTTCAAAATAACGGTCTTCTCAACGCGGGAACGATCAAGCATAGTATAGCGCAGTCTTTCCTATTCCCCCTGATGACCCGCACCCTTTTTGTTGATATCATGAGCAAGCTAAAGCAGCTCGGGCTGAATGTTAATGAGGAGAGAAAGGTCATCTCCTCTATAGACTACGAAGAAATTTCGAAAAATGCAGCTGCTAAACAGACTGTTGACCATCTAATTAAGTTGGCCGAGGCCTCCTATTTCACCTTGGTTTGCAATGTGGGTTGTATTTCCATTCACGCTAACCAGTTAGATTTTCCTGTTAAGCCTACACTGGCTGGCCACTGGGAAGGCTTTGCTTACCTTAACAAGCATGTCAGTCTTCTTGCTGACATGTTATTAGACTACGATACCTCAACAGCTTTCAAGGATGATATTGTCCGTATGATTCCTAAAGAACTGCAAAGACTCATCGGGTTTACCAGTAACGTCTACATGACCTGGCGTGGCAATGATAAGGTCTCTAAGAAGGTCTTTAAGAAGGTCTCGGTGGAGGCCCTTGCGGCAGTAGATGTAAACGACAAATCGTTCCGAGGTCGACGGTTAATGGATACTCTATATCCCCAACTGGCTAGGTCCGTGTACGCCGATTTGATGAAAGGTTTCAACACCCCTCTTTCAAAGGGCTACAGCGATGATGAGATCCAGGCGTTGAAGAACGACAAGAGATTTAAGGATGCTAAGCTTGGTACCCCTGATGGCCATATTGTTCCCCAAGTCATTCGTGAGCTGTATCGCTTAGATTAACTACCACCCCCTCGTTCACTGCCGATAAGCTAGCTAGCCGGATTCGTCACCTGGTTACCAATACTTACGGTTCGCCTTTCGCCGCTCTCATTATCTTTACTTTCGTATACTTTTTTACATTTTGATTATTTACTTATTCGCAACTCGTCTACTAATGTGGTTACCATAACCAACCCCGCTGATTAAGTGAGGTATGGCTACGCTCGGTAGCTAATTCCGGCACTCTTTCTAATCGGGACTTAGCTCCTCCTGATCAAGTGGTTTGCCTTTCCTAATTGCTGATCTAATATTTTCTCTATCCTTGCAAACGTTACTGATCCAAAATTTTCTGTTCTGCTGCGGATGCCTCCGGCACCGCCTTATCTAACCTTGCGCTAGTCGGACTTTCAATGGCACTCCAGCATTTATAAGTACCGACTCCTAATTATCCAAATAAACGACCGTAGCCACTTTTAGCTTAACCTCATAGCTGTTTACTCGCCCCGGGCCACCCGTAGCCCCAATAAACGTTGCCTCCAATCCTTGTTACCACAAAGGTATTATTATCTAGTATTTTATTGTCTATATCGATTACCCCTGATTTCCTACCTACCACACTTACCTCACGGTTGGTAGATTAGGATGGGGCGGGGGATGGGCCTTTGGGAGTTGACATGATGAGGAGGTAAAAACTCAAGTTGTGAAGTGATAGATGGTCCATTTTTTTAATGGTTTATACCATTTATTTTCTCGCCCAAGACACAACTAGGTTTCATCCACAAGGTTGCAGTCTGAGACCTCACGCTTTGATGGCTCACAACAATATGCGCTTACTATATACTAATAACGACTGAGTCTATAAGGTTCGCCGAACACAAACATCAAGCGCCTTCGATACTATGGTATAATCACGACAAGTCCAGACCCTCCCGCCGTCTTGGTAGAGCGACAGCAGTTGGCACAATTGCGACATGCCCTGGGCGACTGTCATTTTCCTGTAGTCTCTTGGCGCAAGATCTCTGTAGTTTTTTATATGCATGTGTTGGCTTGGTTGATCGTCACTACCCTAAAGTTGGCACTTTCCATCAGATTCATACCATTCGGCCAGTTCACCCGCCTTCTCTCGCCTGTTGCTCATCGCCAACGACCATGTTTGACTGGCTCGGCCGCATCACGCCCGCCGCCTTCCGTGGCGGTTCGTCGAATCTTCCCCTCACAGCGCACCAGACCCAGCTGATCCTCACGGCCGTCGCCGCTTCCGCCACCACGGCAGGAGCGATACTCGCCTTACAATCCCACCGTCGGCACCGGTCCATCCGACGCCTAAAGGATGAACTCTTTGACACCGTCGATACCTCGCGGTCCAACCTCCACGTGAGCCGGTTAAACGACGCCGGGCTGCCCATTGACCACGTGGTCGGGGACGGCAACTCCCGAGGAGCCGATGTTACCCCTCAGGTCTTGCCGCAGCAGCAGCTCGGGACTGGCGAAATGTCCGACGAGGGCTTGCCGCCGCCCATGCCACACCCGGAGTTTTTGGTCCGCGAACAACTCGCCCGCAACATTGCCTTTCTGGGCGAGGAAGGTATGGCTAGACTGCGGGCGTCCCACGTGGTTGTGGTGGGCGCCGGCGGGGTCGGGTCATGGGCCACGGTCATGCTGGCACGGTCCGGCGTGGAATACATCCGGGTGATTGATTTCGACCAGGTGACCCTGTCGTCGCTGAATCGACATGCCGTGGCCACGTTAGCCGATGTGGGGACCCCGAAGGTACGGGCCCTCAAGACCCACCTGCGGCAGATTACCCCGCAAGTCCATATCGATGCCCGGGTGGCCCTCTTCCGTGGTACCGGCCAGGCTCAGCAACTCCAAGCGGGCGACCAAGATAGCCACGGCGAGTTGGCCTCCACGGCTGACCAGCTCATCCTGGGCCTTCCTACTGAGGACGGTCGGCCTTCCTACGTCCTGGACTGTATTGATAATATCGACACCAAGCTGGACCTCCTCCAGTACTGCCATGACCGTGGAATCACGGTTATCAGTGCGATGGGCGCCGGAGCCAAGGCCGACCCGTCCCGGATCCAGATTGCCGATATCAGCGAGACTTTTGAAGACCCGTTGGCGCGATCGGTCCGCCGGCAGCTCAAAAAGCGCGGCGTACCCTCGGGCATTCCAGTCGTCTACTCCACCGAAAAACCCGGCCCGGTCAAGCTCCTCCCCCTCGAGGAGAGCCGGGTCGAGGAGGCCGACGATTTTGCCGTTCTTCCGGAATTCCGCGCCCGCATCCTCCCGGTCCTCGGTACGTTGCCGGCCATTTTTGGCATGGTAATGGCAACATACGTGATTTGCCAGCTCGCCCAATTCCCGCCCACCATGGAGCCTCTGGCCATCAAACGGCGGGATGCCCTCTACCATCGCCTGCACCGTGACCTGGCCAACCGCGACGCCCTACTGCACCACCACCACAAACACATTCCGCTGTCTGAGGAAGACGTGGCGTACTGTTTTGAGGAGGTGTGGCGTGGTCGGAGTGCCGTATCCGGTAGCTTTGAGAAACCCGCCCTGACCCGATGGGACCACCGCCGGCCGCTGAGTCTCCAGAACTGCGTATGTATGACTAAAAATGAGGCTACCGCCCACGAAAAGCTTCACGGGCCACCCGAGGACCACTATCCGCCCGAGGTGGTCCAGCGCATCAAGGAACGGTTTATCGAGGAACAGCGGATGGGCCAGTGGCGCTAAATCCACATTATCATTGAGCGGGAGGTGGGGCTGTCTATGATGCGGTGCGATTTAATGTCATTGACCAAAAATTTATTTAAATTTATAAAGCCAACAAGTATTTAGTACAAAAATCCTCCTCGGAACACCTAAAATTTATTCAGACGAATGAGTGGCCACTATCGGACTCAAACCAAGATATAACGGGATACTTTGCCGATCAGATTCACTGCCAAAACCTACCGAGGCCCGTAAGACGATGGCGGGGGTGCAAAGCTGTACTTACCAGCACCACCCCCGTGCCGCGCAGCATGGACGTCAGGGTTATGGCGCGATCGGGTCGGTGGGCTCCGAGCGCGCCCGAGGGAGGCCAACAGGGGATCTTTTTGTGGCTTCGGTGGTGCCGCAGCCGCCTGCGGGGCGGTAGCCTGGTGCCCCTGGTTGTAGACGTTGTACGGGTTCAAGCCAGCCGGCGGAGGTGCAGTGTAGGAGGCCGCACCCGGTCCGCTGTCGATCGCGGGTGGTAGTCCGGTGTAAGGCAACGGCGGGTAACCCGCGTAGGCATACCCGCCGTAATCGAATTGGTAAGGTGGGGCGGCTGGGTAATGACCGCCGTAGCCAACTGGATGGGGAACGTAAGCTGCCCCGTAAGGGTTTACAGGCGTTGGAGGGGCGGCCACGGCCCCGTTGGGCGGAGAAGTGGCGGACTCCATGACACTTTTGAAGGTTTCGTACTGATCGCCCACAGTCTTGACCAAATCCTGGCACATTTGGCGCGCGGTTTTGGCACCTTCAGCGCGGTAGCAGGTTATGTAGAGGTAGATGGGTTCGAAGGCTTCGGTGCCCGACGTGGGTTCGATATAACCAGACCCGCGGCCCCGGAGGATGACCTTGGCCCCCGTGGTTGACTGGATGTGCTGCAAAAAAACGCCGCCGGGGCCGAGGAGACGCTCCCGGAGGTCAAAGGCCCGGTCGGGCTTGATACCCACGAAGACTTTGTCCTGTATGTAGCGATGGTCGTTCGATTCGGCCGGACGAGACCCTGTTGCGGCGCCAGTGGTATCCGGGGCGTGCGTCGCGGCGGTCGATGACTGGCCCGCAGAGCTCACGGACGTTACTTTCGACGGTGGACCATCAGCAGTAGTGACCGATGGCCGCGGCGGGGAGGTTTGTTGATGGGCCGGTGCGCCAGCCTTTTTTGCCGATGAGGCAGAGGTCGAGTTGATTTTAGGCCCCGACTTGTTCGAACGGAAGGCCGCGGGAGGCGGGCCAGGCCGACGAAACGGGCGCTTGGGTAGGCGGCCCTGCTCGATTTCTGCCAGGGGCACAGCCATGAGCTTGTCAAAGTAAGACCCTCCGGCGGCGGGGGCGTTATTGGTCGACGGGGCACGGATGGTTCCTGCTGGAGTAGATACAGTGGATGATTTGTCGGGTTGTGCGGATGGTGTACCAGCCGAGGCGCTAGTTGCTAACGGGGTGGTGACTGGTAGACCCACATCGTACCGACCATGGAGGCATGGGTAAGCTATAAGACCAGTTAAATGACAGCGTGTTTCCCCACCTCCAGGAATTTAAACGTCTTGGTGACGCCGGGGTGCAATGTAGGAAGTGGAGCGGGTCGCTTAGTCGGGCGACTGCCGGTGTTGACGGTTACCTGTATCGGACTTGGGAGTGGCGGAGGGGTTGGAAATCGCGCCGGTACCTATGGTGGGCGGCTGAACGACCGTCCCGTCGGCGGTAACATCCCAGCGCCGCTTGCGCTTAACTCTGTCGTGTGAGATGAAGGGGCACGGAATGGCAGTTCTGGTTAGAATCCGCTAATGACTGCTTGACCATGTCGATTCATAGAGGCTCGGGTGCGGCATGTCGGGCGCACGGAATCTAGGGTAAGGAGGCCGCTACGATCTTCGGAATGGAATCTTACCTCTGGGCTTCGGGCATGTTGAGTGCGGATAACTTTGTCGTGTGGGCGAGCTAACGATCGAGGAACCTCAATTCGGACTGCAAAGGCAGGATGGAAAAGTGGGGAGAGGGGGAAAGCACGAGTTGGAACGAACGGGAGACGAATCTGGAGCGACCGTAGTCGGGAGGCCTAGTCAAGTGCGGACTAGGTAGGACCGAAGAAAGTGTACGGAGGAAGGGGGAAGACCCAGTGCGAGACCCTGGCTTATATAGGCTACGTTCGGTATTCCGCTGCTCATTATTCCACAAATTGCCACAAATTTCGGCACGTTCTCCCTACAGTAGTTACGGCGGGGATGCAGAGCGGGTCCACCACAAGCTCGTGGGCACCGGGTAGCTCGCAAATGTATTAGGCTCGAAAAATTGGTGTCGAAGTCATGCGTAGAGCGAGTGTCTGGCGGTTGGAGAGGGGACAGCTAGAGCTTCTTAAATTGCACTGAGCCAGAGGGTACTTCGGACATAGTTTGTCTAGGGTAGAAGGGTGGAGAGGGAAATAAAACGAAATAGACTGTAAAGCAGTGGGGTCGCGGCGTATCGTGAAGGATTAACGGGTCAGGGTTTGGACCACAGAAACCTGTTTGACGGGCGAACAGACTTTATAGAGGGCTACGTGTCCAGCTGGTCTTGCTTTTGGATTTCTGTCTGGATGTTGGTCGCCATGACGATACTCTGACGACGGCAAAGTTAGTGGGGTAAGATAACGTGGAGGTAAAAGTCAGTCGGATGTATTATCTACAGGTCAAGTAACTCTGGGTATTGGCTCAGCCCCTGGCAAGCGAACCCCCCTTGCAAGCAGCCCATTACCTGTTCGATATTCAGGCTGGGCAGGTGGGATAGGAAACTGCGGATCTCGGAGTGTTCCAGCTCCTCAAGGTCGGGCTGGAAGAATTTGAGAATGGCTGCGGTGGGAGGCGAACAACGGGTGGCCAGTAGGGATGAACGGTTTGTGCGAAGAGTGGTGTGCTGGTGATTAGTAAGTGCAGGGCGGCAGGCTTACCCGCGGCGATCTTCAACCAGCAGCGCCTTTCCATACGTACCTAGACACACGTAGGTGTGGAAGTGCAGGAAGTCGTTATGCGAAAAGTAGTAGTCCCACAGCCGGATGGTGGTTTCGAGGGGCAACTCCTTTGTAAGTAGAAAGTGCAGCCAGGACGAGCTCCACTCACTGAGTTCGACCTCTTCCTCTTGGAAGTAATTAAAGAGGCCAGGTAACGTCCGGCGGAACAGGGTGATGAACTCGGCGACGCGAGTTTTGATGGAGTGTTCCCGCGAGAAATCCTCTGGGTAGAGTGAGGGCGGCCACGCATTGGCGAGCAAAAAGTTAATGGACGTCGCGACGTCTCGGCGTAATTGAGCCTAGGGGTTACGCTGGGGAATACGGGTATCTCCACCCAGTAGGCGGCCGGTTGTTTCAATCCCGCCGTCCGGAGTCAAGCGTCAGCTGGTAACCCCCCACTTACTCAGCACGTTCATGATACGCTCGAAACAAAAGAACACGTCAGACTCCCGTTCTAGCGTAGCCACCAGCGGGGCGCAGAGCGGGACCATGGCAGAGGAGTACTCGACCCCGGAGTTGCGGTGCAGGTAGGCGCTAATAACCGACTCGAAGGCCGAGGCGTCGGCTAGGGACAGTAAGGGGTCATTCCGACCGCCGTTACCGTTGCTTCCAGCGGTTAGGGTTACGGTGGCCAGGTAGCGCTGGAGGTACCGCTCGGTATCCCGTCTGATGTGCCTGGCGAACTCCGAATGGTGCTTTTCGATCCGGGCGTACTCCTCCTGGCCGGCGCGATCCATGGTAACCTCGTGGGAGCGGTCGGCCAGCTCAACACCTAGCAGGTACTTCCACACCTCACCGCGAACCTCCTTGGGGACGCCGTAGCGTGCGAGTTGCCGCAGCTTGTCCACATCGACGTACACCTCCGCATTGAGCGTCTCGAGCAACTCGTAGAGCGTGCCGCCGGGCATGTCAAAAAAAAAGGGGGTCGGAGGGAGGACCTTGGTTGAGGAGGTGGGGTATGGGAGGTGATTGCCAAAGTTATAGAAGCAAATTTGGCGGTTGGGCGTCGGAAATGGACCCACCTACAGGGGAGGATGTGAAGTCGGAGGAGGCGTATAGTTGGAGTGCCGCGGGAGGTATTTGTGGAGGGACTGGGGAGGCCGGGCGGGTTCGAGAGAACCCAGGTCATATAGGTGGGTGAGGGGAAAGTGAAAGAACACGGGTGGTGCCTGCGCCGTTTAGCCCCCCCCCCCCACGCACACACACGGTAGGGCAAGGTAAGGGAAACTGTGCTGAATGACTAGCCACCGATAAATTGGTGCGACTCCCAGTGGGGCAAACACAGTAACGCGGGCAAGGTTGTGGGGGTTCTATTGGTAGGCAGGTCAGCCGGTTCCTTCCCTACTCAGTGGGCAGACTTAGAAGACGGTGGTGGAGGAGCCTGCCATGGTCGATAGGACGATCTAGCGTGATTAAACCTAAGCGGTACTTCCTTTAGGTGCTTGTTTTGATTTGTTTTTGTTTTTATCACTACGCCACGGGTCGCGCGTACCTGCGCTGACCAAACCAACCCAAATGGAGGGAGTGATGAGCACAGCACGGCATGGTCTGCGACCTTGAATATGATGCACACGCCAGTTAGTGTACGGATATGGGAAATAGATCCTTCCCAGAGAGAACACCGCCTGGCCGTCAAGTTCAAACGCTCACATGGTCGAGGGTTAGCCGGGCCATCGTGCCATTGGATCGGGGAAAGGAAGAAAAAGGACCCCTTTTATCAGTTAGTATTAGCCACCTCAGCCACGCATCTCCGCCTACTGGATTATGAAACGCGGCACCAGGTTTGCTTAAAATGGCAAAGAGAGGGTGTAGATATTGGAAATGTTGGTTGGCCAGGAGACCATCCCTTACCAAACATTGCATCTTAAACTCGTATTATTGGGGTCAGGCCAGACCGCCAACCGCGATACCTTGGTTATACTAAATACGTTCTTGTCGATTATACACACCAAACCTGCATCTAGAGTGAACCTTATCAGGGCATGTTGGGCAGTAAGATTCATTGCTAAGCCACCTTACCTTGTTAAGGGACACCTAATCGCCCAGTTGATCAGCAGACAGCTACACAACCTAGTGTACGTCAGCACCCTAGGCTGTAACCAAAAGCCAGTTTAGTCCCCCACCATCCTCATTGGCGATATGGCCCGGAAATTGACGGGGATAAGAACAAATCACGTGGTTATAATTCAGCCACTTTAAGCATCCTAGACGATTTTTTTTCTTTTTTTTTGATGCCTCCTGGCCACAGCCAAAGTTCCGTCAGTTGGTTGCCGAACGATAGCCCGCAAGGCATTTCGTGGCCGAGCGTGGAATTCGAACCCCCAATTTGCTCAGCATACTGCCGAGTTCCCGCATGGCACACATACCTACAGCACAGCATTTTACATTGTCCTCTCTCCGAACTATTCACGTCCTTTCTCTCCTCTACTGCTCTCCCCAGCCACCACAGCCCTCTAGCTATGGCGCTTAGTCCCGCGACAACCCAGGTGGGCCAGTTCGTCAGCATTCCGGTGGCCATGCCCCCGGTCAAGTTCCTTCTGGAACCTGCGACGCATTACATCTACGCGCGGCAACACCGCGTGGCGACCGGACAGGCGCAGGACGAATTGGACCTCAACATCACCTACCACCCTGACTTGCCGACGGACCGTACGGTGTATGTGACCAACCTACCTGTAGACGCCAACGCGGCCACGCTCACCTCGCTCTTCGCTGAATGGGGCGAGGTTACCGCCGTTCACTTTGCACCGCGGCTCGATGAAAACCCGCTACAAACCGTCCACCCGATCCTGCTGAGCGAGACTTGGGATGACCCGTTCCTCCGCGCCCTCCGCGCCAAGACCAAGGACCCGGCCGCTATCGCTAGATTTTGGGTGCTCCAGGAGCCCCCGGCAGATCCTAACCCGGTCGGTTCGTGGCTGGTCAGCGGTGGGTCGGCCAAACTCGTTTTCGCCGAGTCGACCAGCGTCCAGTCTCTTATGAATTCCCCGTGGGCCACTCTCGCCTCGTCGACCAGCGAGAATAATAATACCCAGCGGCGGTGGCTCAGCTCCGCGATGGTTCACGACGCTGCGGAAACCGCTGAAGAGCACCTCGAAGCCTGCGATGAGGATCTCGAGCTCCCAGAATTCGTCGCCGCGATGGTTCGCCCACTTCCACGTCACCTCAAAGACCCCAAGGTACTCACTAAACTCTTCACACCTAAACTCACGGAGTATCTCCGCGACGCCCAGCGGCGTGCCTGTCCGCCCCCGCTCCCGTACAGTGGGAGCCAACGGTACAACCTGTCCTATGACAAGCAACGCGTCACGGCCAGGGCCGCCGAAGAGGAACTGGAGTACTGGCTGCTACGCAACGATTGGGTTATCCGTACCCGGTCTGGCGCCAAGTCCAGCGCCGAGGCCGTCGATAAGGATGGCTTCATCGCGGTCGGCAAGAAGGGCCGCCAGGCCAACGGGCCAGCCCATAGCGTCAACGTCATAAATTACGCCGATGCCCAGAAAATGAAGCCCAAGGACACCGGGTTTGGCGATTTTTACCGGTTTCAGCAGCGCGAGGCCAAGCTTCAAGGTGGGTGCGGCGGTGATTTTTTTTTTGGCTTCACGACCGGAACAGGTGCCCCAAGTGGAGTTCACTAACCTGGCAGGGAAGGCCGACAAAACTTTGGCGTATCGGCAAAGGGTTGAGGTTTTGGCCCTTTTACTAACATATCTGTACCACGTGTTCCATTTTCTACTTTTCAATCTCGCACCTCCCCTATCCTCTACTATGCAGAACTTACACGACTTCGCGACAAATTCGAGGAAGACAAAAAACGTATTGAAGCTCTTAAGGAGGCCAAGAAATTCCGACCATTCTAAGCATTTCGGTACGGCCAGTCTTATCTTTTTCCCCTATAGGTTTGGGTTGCGATCGGCTTGCAGTGTGCCTATCGATCCCTGCCGTACCAAATGCATTAAATGGTTATCTTGTACACAGACGTAGGGCGGGGCTTGGATTGGTATGGGTAGACGAAAAACTTACCCGACCGCTTCGTTCGGCAGCCTGCCCCTATTTGTTTGACGTGAAACGACTACTGCGTGTGCTGCCAAAGTATGATGAACCCTCCCCCCTCCCCTTGACTTGTTATTTGCTGGCTAGGGACCATAGTTTTCCCTTCATATCCTGGTTTGCATACCGGACGTACCAGTGGGCATCGTAACTCGGGCGAAAAAAGGAGAAGCCGAGAAACTATAGCATTCTAAGCTGGGGCTATCCTTTGGGGATATGATTTTAATTCGGAAAGCGGCGGTGGTTGCATTGGCTGTCGGTGCAAAGAAGTCGAAGGATGAGGACCCTTGATATCAGTTACCGTCAGAATAACGTTTAACGCCTAATAGTGACCCCCTCACCAAAATTATCCCCTTTGACCATACCTTTCACTTGTGTCACCACCGGCATTCTATACGGAAGCCGATGGGCTCATCCTTTTCCGACCGGTTGACCATTTCTCATACGCCGACCGCCCTCACGTACCAACAGAGGAACGCCTTAGATAATGGTAAATTTGGCTACGTTCAGCTTGAGGTGTAGACTAGCGTGTGGCATTGCTGCCGATGTAGGCAGGTTGTTTGTGACTGACCCTCATCACAGCGACAATGATTTCCGATGGACCGCCACTCGTTAATTTATGAATTCCGAGTGAACCCGGGATACGATAGAGAGGCGTAAAATGTAGAGAGGGAGGGTTTCGGCTACAGGTCATAGACGGACTGGTAATCATATATTTCGTTATTTATCCTTTCCTTAAACTACCGTGACCTCTATCGATCACCGAGTAACAGTGTCACAGAGCTACAGGGCAACCATCGGACGGTTGGAAAAAAAAAGAAGGGAAATGGTGAGGAAGTCGAGACCAACCACGCTATCTATGCGTCGAGAGGGGCTGTCGTGAGTCTTGATATTCTCGTATGCCTTCGGTGTCACAATCAAGAGCCAGCACGCACTGTACGTGTTATTTTTAGAAACCTAACTCATTAGCACCCGCCACGGATAGAGGAGCCTTACTCCTCCCTCAGCAGCTGGTCATGCTGTAGAGAGAATTTCCCAATGGATGAGCGTGGTCAGCGTGCTTCAGTTGTAGAATGATGTGGCAAGAGGCCAACAGCGCCAAGGAAAAGAAATGGCAGTGATCTTTCACACTATCCGACGCCTTTCCGTATTGAAGCTCCCATTACTATGCCAGTTTACGTTACGAGTATAAATAAACCCTGTCCCTCCCCCCGTTGTCAGTCCAATCATTCACCCACGCACCGCTCAACTGCTATTACCCACCGCTTCGCATCCAACCCAACTCGTTCAGTCTCGAGTCCGCTACAAATTTACCACAACCAGACCATTCATTACCTATCATCACCATGCAGCTCGTTATTGCTACCCTCGTCACCGTCCTGGCCTCCGTCACGATGGTCCAGGTTCAGGCCCTTCCGTCCCCTCCTATGCTTCATCGTCGTGGTGACCTGCTCGCCGCGGCTGCTGCTGGCTACGCCGCCAAGCACATCTCCGAGAAGGCCGGTGCCAGCCA
>JANBPT010000108.1:0-72227 GCA_027575765.1 Tieghemiomyces parasiticus | reverse complement strand
GGGGCGTCGTGCAGCTTGGGTTGCGAGGGAGTCCCGTTCCCGGGCACCGCCTGACCCGCCGCTGCCGGGCCCAGTTGAGCCGAGGCGCGCGGGGTCTGGTAGCCGTCAGCGTGGCGGGTAGCCGTACTGTTAGTCCGGGTGCTGGTCCGGTTGGCCACCTTGACCAGCCAGTCGTACTGCCCGTCGTCCACTTCGCCGGCGTCCTTGAGGGCCGTGTCGAACAGGCCAATCAGGTACTCGTAGTCGGGTGCCTCCTCAAATCCCAGCTTACGGGCGTAGTTGAGGTAGATGGCAAACTCCTCGGGGAAACCATGGCAGAGGTCCTTGATGGGGGTCTGCTGCTTTTTCTCGCCGATGCGCTCGTACTTTTGCTTATTCGTCGCCGCCTTCAGTCCCTGCCATGGCAGCTGGCCACGTAGGAAGTACATAAAGACGTGGCCCAGCGCCTCTAGGTCGTCCCGGCGCGACTGTTCCCGGCCGAGGTGGGTGTTGATGCTCATGTACCGAGCCGTGCCGCTCAGGCTTTTCCGCTCGCGGTAGGGAATGTGCTGCTGCTTCTTCATGTCCCAGTAGTATTTGGCCATTCCAAAGTCGATGAGGTGAATCAGATTGGCGTTCTTAGTGTAGGGGCGGCCGACTAGGAAATTATCAGGCTTGATATCCCGGTAGATGAGGTAGCGCTCATGCACACTTTGGACCCGCGCGATCTGCGGTCGGATAATGCGGATTGGGTTAAAATGAATAAGTAGGAGAGGATAGAAGTGAGTCAACGGGCGCAGCAGAGGAGCGGTGGACTCGACCTACCCACCGATACGACCCGATGGAGCGACTGGAGACCGCAGATCACTTACCATATTCTTGGCCAGCATGCATACGGTCTTGACGGTGAATTTACGGTCGCAAAAATCAAATAGATCCTCCAAGCTCTTCCCCAGCAGGTCCATGCACAGCACGTTGTGTAAACCCTCCTGGCCAAAGTAATAGACGGTGGGGATACCGACTGGCGATCATGAGGGAATGATCAGGGTAGCACGGTTGACGGGCGGGTTAGTAAGGTACCAGGGCATCCTTGATAGTCAGAGGGGGTGGGAGACGAATCTGCGTATTGCAGCGAGCGGCAGGTAAGGGCAGGATGACTTACCAAGACCGGATAAGATCTTGTACGTGCGATACTCATCACGTAGCTGTGGGGCGTCACTCTTGCGTGGTTCCTAGTTGACAATAGGGTAGTAGGCGGCGAGGATACAGGGTCGGAGGAAAGTTAGGTGGGTGGGCGTTAAGATGAAGCAGGCTGTCAGGTGAGGATGGTGTGGTATACGTCACGTCTTACCGGTATTAGCCGGCAGAACACTTACGAATTTGATGGCCACAGGCTGGTTATTGAGCAAATTGGTCCCTGTAGGTGAGGATGGTGAGAGGACGAGGTTGAGAGTCGCGCACGTTCAGGTTCGTTGCGACGGCCAATGGGGGGGGTAGAGGAAACGACATACAGGCAAACAGCGGGGAAGGACGGGTTGTTAGGCGAAGTACAATGACCGCTACTTTCGGTAAGCCCGCTTCGAAGGCCCGCCCTGAGGCGTTTACCTACCTTCGTAAATGATGCCAAAGCTGCCCTCGCCGATCCGCTTGCCAACCCGATAGTGGACACCGACGACGTTGGGTGATGAGTACTGCATTGCGTCGCTGTTGGGATTAAACTTGACGACTTGCTGCTGCTGCATGGTGACCGGATGGGATAGATGGGTAATACGGAAGGAGTGGAGGTTATTATGGGGGAGATCGTGGCAACCCCGTTGGTGTTCGGGGCGGAGGGTGGAGAGAGGATAGGACAGCAAAGCGAAAGGTTGGCACGCTGCCACGGGGCCGTAGCGACGCTTGACAGGGTGTAGGAATTGGGCTGGACACCAAGCGGCGGTAAAACCAGAGGCCCAGTTGGTCGGATGAGACACGCAAGGTGAAAGAGTGGCAAACCGAGCAGACGGGAAGGGGGAAAAGGGAAAGAGATAGAAGAGCGGGGCGCGGGTGGGCAAAGGGGCAGTGTCTGGAGCGCAGGCCGGCGTGCAAGGTGGGTAAAGAAGGTGTAGAGACCTAAAGGAGACAGCAAGTGACCGGGAAGGGGAGCAGGCCAGAGAGACAAGGGAGGGCGAAGAGGCGTGCCCCAGGGGCGGAGGTGAGGTATGCACGGCAGGGGTCCCGGCGTTGCGGAGAGGAGAGGAGTGGTAAAGGGAGATAGGAGGATGGAGGGGGGGAAATAAGGTGGGAATGGGGCGGGCGGTCGTCGTCGCCGCGAACCGGGCAGCCAAGGCCCATCCAAATGAATGCTTCCAAAAAAATATTCGGGTGAAGTGCGACAGCGAGGTACATGGCCCTCCTGGGGGTCGGGCCGGCGGATCGAGGCGCGCGTGGGTGAGGCCGGGTCTCGGGTACTTACGCAGTAAATAGGAACCGAATGGGATATACAGACAAGGATAGAGTACCGACTGCGTATTACGAGCGAAGTAAAATGGCAGGTTGTCCAAGCGGTACATATGAAGCCCGACACGATACCGACGGGGTGAACGTTGACAGATTCACGGTGGTGAAGCACGTAATGCGGGGAGAGGGGTCGATTCCGATAGGGCAGCGGACAAGGGGCAGGGCGGAATCCGAACGAGGATGACCGTCGGGAGTAGTGAAAAGACAAGGAAATAAGGGGGAGGGGGATAAACGGTCGGGACTATTAGGACCTAAAGGTGTGAACGCAGAGAAAGGCGGATGGCCGTGGTTCTGTGACAGGCAGGCGAGCAAGAAAGTCGGCAATGGGGAGGGGATGAGTTGGAAAAGATAGCGGGTTGGGCCCTCAATGTACTCTGCGGAGGGGTGGAGCTGTAGACTGGCACGCGTGTCGACAATGAGTGAATGCGGTGGGTTGCCACTCCGCCCTCCCCACCCTCCGGCTGGTTCCGTCGTCACCAGCCTGGCAGGCCCGCCGGGCGCGCGTCAATGGCCGGTGAGAAGGCATGCGGGAGGCGGCTATGGGAATGCCATAATCAAAACAACCCTATATGCTCCGCGCATTCACCATCAACCTTTTGGATCCCTTGCGTCACTTGGTTACACACAGTTGGCCCGCCCAATGGCCCACCATTTAAAAAGGCCCAACCGGTCGCGTCTCTCAGCCCACAGTTTCCAGGCCTTTTCGGTAGCACCTTCGCAATTCCTCGATACAGGTTTATTTTTTGACTTGGCACACCGTCTGCGGTGTAGTCCATTACCCCGCTCGGGTCTGATACTTCCCCTTGCACTACTGTCGCCCTTTCCTGCGGATCATTGAGCTCGTCACTCTATGTACGTCCCACCGCCGGTCGCTCCCTCACTGTCGTTTCATTCCCCATCCCCACTTCTTTCTCTGAAGCGAGCACACATCAACCGTCGTTGCAAGGTCATGAAGTTGGCGGGGGGGGGGCAAGGCTGTTAATCAGCCGATCTGGGCCGTCGGCACCCCATGCGTGATGGGTCCACCACCTCTATATATTATAGTCATTCAGGAACCACCATCTACCCGGGGCCCAGGAAAATGACGGGTAGGTCTACCTTCTACACCATTTCCAGTAGCTGCGTAAGCTTTAAGGATGGACTGCCAACCCCCAATCTTAAAAGCGACTTAGATCATTAGGAGCTAGAGAAGAGAAACTGGGGTATTAATTATCAAGGATCCGACGATACGGCTCACACCGAATCGCGGTGTCCGTCTAAATGATTCTAAAGAGGCTCCCTAGTAAATCTACTCCGAGCTGTTGCAGGTCCTGTATGCTGGGGATCGGGCAGTCGAAGGATGCGTCGCCACCAAAGGAAGGTGACACGTGGGCTATGGATAGCACGCGGAAGTGGACGTTGACGTCGTAGTGAACCGTGAGCTGCTTGCGCGGTCCGCCGGTGAAGCCACACTTGTCGGCGAGCCCTGTCAAGACTTTGCGTTCGGGATCCTCGGCCAGATTGTAGCGAATTCCCACCGGGAAATACAGGACGGTGTCTGCACGCTTCTCGATGTCAAAATCGCTCAATGTGCCGTTGCCCAGGGGCACGTCGGGTAGGTCGGGCCAATACCCCTGGAGGCGAGGGCGGGAGGGGGTTGACGGCAAGGTAGGCGGCGAGAGTTAGAGACGTGGCTGGTATTTCGTTCAGAGTAGGGTCCAACTTGAGGCCACCAGGCTACCCCTGTCACCGTTTAGGTGGGAGCACGCCGCGACTTACCACGCTGTCGACCCGGTCAATGTGGGCGCCAATGTAGTTGGGGTTATCAACATTGATGATGAGGTCAAAGTTGAAATAGAGTGTGCTGTCCTCCACGGCAAAGCGCGGCTGACCGTTGCTGGGTGGTGCGATCCCAGTTATCTCCACCTTGGGGGTCCGAGCTAGGAGGAAAAATATGAGAAGGGCCGCGGCGACCAGTAGAAGCACCGTTACGACAGCGATGATGCACCACCAAAACACGGGTAGGCAGCAACATCGTCGGTGGCACAGCGTTTGGGGTCGGGACGGATCGGCTTTCTCCCCCGTATCGGTGGGTATCTCGGTTGGAAGCGGGGCTCTGCGACGGAATCTACTGAAGATATCACGGTGCATCGTCGCTCGGAAGGCCACGTTTCGTAAGATACCGGTGCTTAGAGGTGGCTGCGGTAGAGGCCTGGTGGGTCTCTAGGGGATATGCAAACTATAGATAGAGGGAGTACCTAAGGAATGAAACGGCAAGGCTGGGATGGGGGGGAATAAACACCGTGCAACCCAGCAGCCGACGGCGGGTGTGTACATTTTATACGAGTAAGCGAATCGCTGCCCTGTCTAGGGCCCTTATGGCAGCTCGACCTCCACATGAACTCAGTGGTTGACCAGTCATGACCACGTCACCTCGGCTCCTTATCATTAGAGGTACATGCCTCCTTTGCTCCGCTCTCTCTCTCTCTCTCTCTCTCTCTCTCTCTCTCTCTCTCTCTCCCCCTATATACATATCCCGACGGGTTATATTTCCCTGTTCTGTAGCTTCGTTGTAAGCCTTGCCCTCCTCTGCCATGCAAAGTAGGCGAGTATTCCCAATCACATCATCAACTAAGGCAGGATGTCCAGTAGCAAGGCGGGCCGTCCCCCCTATTAAACCTCATTCATCTCCCTAACCTCCTCGGTTATGCGATCCGACCGCCAATCGATATTTAAACGCGACCAGGTTACGCAGGGGTGACAGTGTGGAATGCCATCCACCCTGCGAAGCCCCCTGGGCCGATAGAAAGGGGGCGATGAAAAACAATCACACTACAGCCACCGGGGCTCATAATTAGCCCCGGCCGCACGTCATGGCCCAACGGCATGAGTTAATGAATCTCGACCTCATCAGCGCCTTACGGGCGCAAAGTAGGCCTCTTCGGGCTGCGGGGAGGGACCTCCCCGTTGGGTAATGTAAATACAATCGTCTACGTTTCCCATAAAACATGGTGCTATTATGGATATTTATTCTACAGAGTCGCTGCGACGGATGTACGAGAGGACGCCCTCGTACACTAAAAAATTCAGGGAGTGGATGGGAAAGGCCCGTAGCAAACTGACGCTAATCCCGCGGTACAACGCGCCAGGACCCTGTCGACAGTAGATGTCTGTGAGACAGTGGAAGAATCCGCGGTGCTGCACGCGGTCACCAGGGACCAGGGCGTCTCGTTGGATAACAGATTTGACCAGGTCTACAGGAAAAATGAGTAGCCACGAGACGACCCCGCAGACACCGCCAGCGAAGAAGTGGGTCAGGGGACCGGGTGGCGACTCGGGCGACGATAACAGTCGCTTTGTGGTCTCATATGCACAGAAATAGAGGCCTGTACCGAGCGAGTCGCGGATGGTGTGGCTGCCCAGACCGATGTAGAGTCCCCGAATGCCGCGCAATTTATAGAGGTCTTTGGCCGCCTGCCAGCTCGAGGCCGTGTGCGGACCGCCCGATACGGGTGAGAGGGGTGCGGCCCGTTGGGCGACTGGCGAACCGGGAACCGTAGCAGCGGCACGGTGGGCCAATGGTGATCCCCGGAAGGCGCCCGACCGGGCCAGCAGCTGCTCCAACTGCTTCTGAACCTTGACAAGCTCGAAGGGGCAGCTCAGGAGCGCGATGAAGGCCCCGCTGGCGGCTCCTGAGAGGAAACAAAGGGCGGCGTACGATGGTAGTGACTCGGATCGAAACGGGAGCAGGGGCTGGTGCAGAAGGGTCCGTTTGGACGATTCGTAGACCGAAAAGGATATGCTCTTGACAATGGAGACAGTGATCAGTGGTGGTACCATGCCTAGTCGGGCCATAGTCCAGTGTGGGCGATGTTAAAAATAAAGAGGTGATTAGAACGCAAGGAGCTCATATTAGCGGGAAGGAAAGGGGCGGTGGTGGTAGCGCTTGGTGAAGGGAGAGGGATCGGTAAGAAGCGCCAGAGTATATTCTTCATCGAGTTGGGAGGGGGGCGGCGGCGGCTAGGTGGTATTCAAAAACCACCGGGGCCGCGCAATACCACTCCTCTTTGGTTGTGTCGAAAAGGTGTCTTTACCTCGAAAATAACCGCGCAAACCTTCCTCGTAGTAGGTCTGACGGACACAGGCCAGGAGTGAGCTGTAATTATAGGTTTGCATCCGGGTCTTGATGCTGTCAAACTGCGCGGGGTGCAAATCGATATAGACCGGGTTAGCTCCTCCCGGGTATTAGCCATGTCACCGTGCCCGATACTGCTCAGCGGCAGTCCTTTAAGAGCAAACTAAGATTGCCGTCTTACCGTGTTGTACTCACCGGAAACCCGACCAAGACGCCACAGACCGCGGCAGACGATGCCGCCACGACGGTCCGGTGGGCTGAACCACGCCGTTGTCCAAAGGGGGGGGGCGAGGGTGTAAACGAGGGGAGGGCGGTTGGTGTAGAAGGGAGGGGGGAGAGGTTTACGGCAGTTAGCGTGTCAGTCGGGCAAGTGGGATCAGGGTGGCAGTCGACTTAAGCTGTGTGACCTACCTGATAGTATGTCCATGAGCGGACGGTGAGGTACCAGTCCCGGTGGGGGCGAGGGATCGCCACGGCCCATGGTGACAGGTCGATGAAGACGGTTGAAAGTAGGTAGGTGGGTAAGTTCAAGCCACGGAGGAATAGATTGGACAGGTAGAGAAGCGCGGAGGTCAATGTGGACTGGCAGTAGAAAGATAGGTTGTGACTCTCTCTCTCTCTCGGCGGTCGATGGGTTGGTGCTGGTTTATGGGTGCGCTGAAGGGTAATGGAGGGGTAGAGGTGTGGAAAGGAGCCGTCGTCACCGGGGCGTGGTCGCATCTGCACATGTCTGGCCCGAATTTTACCCACCGGTTTGGCCCGAAGTTATGTTTGTATGCCACACATAGGTGGCACTCGCTTTCCTCGTTACATTTCCCCATTTCGACATTCCGCCCCCTTTCCTTCGGAGCCATCTTTCACGTCATGGATGCGGCCGATAGAAAACGTCGCGTGATACTACGGGCCGAACGTGCTCGACTCCGCCGGGACCTCCTACGGATGCAGGAACGTAAGTGGCAACACCGACTGGCCCCGCGCCGTGGCTACTAGGTAGTTCCTTGTTTCAGTTACCGCCGCTCACACTTCTACCCTTATTACTTCTTGGACCCTTCGCGTTTACTAGTCAATGCGTCGCCTGATTGTGCTGGTATCGTTGACCACGCGGCGGCCGCGGTGTTCCGGTTGCACCGCGACGGGGCCCAGCTACAAGCAGCTGTGGCCCATGCAACCACTGAGTTGGCCAACGACCGCCGTACCCTCGCCGCGTAAGTCCCCTCCCTTTGCTTGTCTTACTGTCTCCGCACTCACCTGCCGCCAACGGGTCCACCCGCGCCGTTTCCTCACCAAACTTGCTCTCTACGGCTGCCCTTACGTCCAGCGAAACCGCACTCCTGAAGGAGACCCGTGCGATCCACACGTCACTCAGCGAGACCCTTCGGCAGCTAGAAACCACCGACCCAGCCACTCGGGTCCAGTCCGCCGTAGAGTAAGTGCCCATGCCTTTTTTTCGTTTCCGGCCGACCTAACGTTCAATCCCCCTCTCAGCGGACCAATATACTAAACCTCTTTTCTTTTCATCATCTATCTCTGTCCATTCGCTCCTCCACACTGTGTCGTGTTTCCTGTGCTCATTGCTCGATAACCGCCATCCTATTGCTGCAGTGCCAAGCGGACCGAACTTGGAGATTTGCGGAAACTTACCTCCCAGAGTATGGGTCGTCTACTCAAGTTTCTTGAGGCCTACTACCCGTCCGTCGATGCGCCCAACGCTTCCCCGGTCCAAGTAGGTTATCGCTTCCGACCAACCGCATTCATCCCTCTCCTCATCAACTAGCCGTCCACTAAACCTGCGGACTATCGCAGGGACTAACGGCCTATTAACCCTCTCCCTGTATATACGACCACGCCACGCTACTCAGAAACGGGCCCGACTTCTGGACGCACCGCCTCCGCCCACCAGCTTCTCCCTGAAAGACATGATCGAGGTAGGTGCCCACTCCTTACCCCTTGCGGCCTTTCACTCGAAGCCAGTACGCTTTCTACTCGGTTTACCCCTCCCAACCTCTACATTACGTCGTATTCAACCTTATATTCCTTGCTTTCAAATCTCTCTGCCTGCTCATTATAGGATCTGATGAACCTCTCGGTGTCTGATGAACATGGCCCGTACTACCGACTCGAAGAGGGCCACTACCATGGCCCCTATGTCCAGTTACTTTTGGATGCCGGCGTCGTGACGTATCACCCCAAGGACGCCACCCGGATCAGGCTGGTAGATTTTGGAGGGTAGCGGGGTCGCGATGGTCCTTACCTCACGGCTCGATCCCCCTACCCACCCTTTACCCGTGTTCTGAACGTTTTTGGCTCGATCCAAAGGGCGATAAAATAAGGGGGAAAGGAGCTCCTGCCATGGGCCGAGCGACCCGCGCTGTTGCGCAGTATTGGGCAGGATCACTGATCGGTCAACAGTGCTTCCCAGAGGAGGTGTTGTATGAAATAATTAAATTGTATATTGCATAAGTCACTCGGATCGGCATCGCTGGGTAGGTCTAGAATAGGTCGGTTGAGTTAGCCTGTATATCGCGACTTGGGTGTACCAATGTATCGCCATAAGCAGATATAGGGGCCGTGGGGGGGGGAGGGAGGGCCACAAAGCACTGGGCGTAGAATTTATTGGCAAGTTAACTATGAACCTCCTAAATAATCAAGCCGGGGTTTCCTAAAGGGATAACATTTCCCGGCGACCGTAATCGCAGAATAAAAGCGGATTATAGATGTCGTGCGAGGTTCTGGGTTGGCTGTATAAAAGCTCAACGGCTATTTGGGCTTCATCGAAGCCCTGCGCCCCAATCGTGCGGAAAGTCTTAGGCCCGAACTATAAGTCTTCTGACGGATAAGGCCTGGGGTCAGGCGTCCCTCCGCACATACGCCCCTTAGCCAATTATTTAATTCATGCTTATTTAATTGAAGAAGGTTACCTTCAAATGAAACCAAACTCATGTTTGTCCAGCCCCGGAGTGGGTTTATTAGACGATAAGAGGAAGAGGAGGGGTATCCGTTCAATAGGGTGGTCAAGGTACGCAAGATGATAACACTAGCGGGCCAAGGAGGTGGTCACGGGCGGGAGCGACGGTGGGTGGAGCTCGGCCAGACTGGGCAGTTTGAGCGGACCAGCCGGCGGAAACTGCCGCGGAGCTTCGCGGCGTAGGGGCGATGGACGCGGTGGTGACAACCGTAGCGGAGGTAGTAGCGCTGGACTGTCCACTCGGGTGTGTACGGAAGGTGACATGGCCGGCGACAGGGAGGTGGGGTTACTCGCCAAACGCTGTCGCCGCCGACTCTCAGCGTTGCTCTGTAACTTGCGGCGCATAGCTTCCAGCACCTCGGCGTGGGACACACACCGCCGTTTCGGTGCCCGATCGACGACGGCGGCCGAGCGTGGGCCGGCATCCGGTGACGGCAGACGCGGGGCACGAGACAGGCACGACGCTGAGCGAGGGCCCGAGGGCAGTGACCGGCGTGGCACCGTCCGGGATGAAGTGGGTGGGTGCGCGGAGGAACGGGATGGTGTTGCGGTGGAACGCTCGCGTAACCAGTTTATCTCCATCTGTCGCGCCGTCAATCGCAGATGTGCAGCCTGGCGACAAGCTTCCTCCGCTCGGCACCGGTCTTCCGCCGCCTTCGCCTCCAAAATGGTCCGGAGCAAATCTGGTTGATGCCGATACTCCGCAACGAGAGTCTCCAGAGACTCGTCCACCACGGGGTCGACCCGGGGTGTGGACTCAACCACAGGCCAGTAATCGAAGACGCGGCGGCGGTGAAGGACCGGTGGAGCGCTAGCCAGGGAGCCAGACGGCGAAGGGCTGGGGGACATGGCGAAGTAGGCCGCCGTGTGCACGGCTGGTTCGGCCCCGCTGGGGAAGTAGGCGCGGCTGGTGACGATGGATGGGGGCAGCAAAGGTTTAGAGTTCAGTGGGTGGGTGTGTGGGCGGTTAGCCAGCCCGGCGAGGATATCGGCGCTCAGTTGGCGGCGGTGAGCTTCTAAGGTGGGCGAGTTGAATGTGGTGCAAAGAGACGCGAGCGACGTGCGGGAGGCTCCGTCGCCAATGCGGGTTGTACTATCCATGGAACAAATGAAGGATTGGGCCAAGGGTCCAAAAAAAACGGTGCAGGTGGTAGAGGTTCGGACCGGCGAACCTGTGGATAGGGGTAAATGTGGGCGTGAGGTAAGATGGCCGCCCGGTCCGCTCAACGGACAAGGAAGGGCGATGATGTACGGATACCTGGGCCGGGCTTCAGAACAGGTGCGGAGGGAAAACAAGTTGAAGTGTGGCTAGGCTCCAATGCGCCACAATATGGAGGTTCAAAGGCGGTTGCGGGGCTGAAGCAGCCGGCGGTCAGGGGGGAGGTAGGAGTTGGTGAGGGTTGATACGGAGAGCCAGGTGGGTGTGCGCGGCACTTTAAATACCCAGCTGTGCCGTGCGATTAGGTTGCCGACCAGCGGCGAGAGAAAAGTGAGTGGATAGGCCGTTCTGGGCGGAGGGGCTGTCTGTGCCAGCCGGTAACGGAAGGCCGAAGGCAATACAGAATATTGATGGCTAAGTGGTGACCCGACGGGAGACTGTAAGGGGGCTGAACAGGCCGGCCATACGGACGGGGTGGCAGGGCTGAGAAAACAGGCAACGCCACCGGTGTCGAAGGAGTTGCCAAGGGCTATTCTGTACGACGGCACGGGAGGGAAGGACGGGCCGGCCGCGAGGTTGGGGGAGGAGGGCACGAGGTCAGCCTGGAGCGGAGTTGTAAATAAACGGCCAGGGCGAGGTCCCAGGCCAGGGACAGTGCAAGGGTAGCTGGGCGGCTGCGGCACTGGAAATCTCACTGACAAACAACGGCCGTAGTCGTTGCCCAGGCCAAGTAGGGGTTATCGGCGTGCAAGCAACCAGCACGAAAGGCAAGCACGGTGGAGGCAATGGAGGGCCGTCGGTCCGTGCACCGGCGCAGGGAGGTCTAAATCAATGTGCCGTCGTAGAGCAGGGCAAAGCAAGGTACTAGCGGGTGGTAAGCGGAATCGCGGGCATGTGTGGTAAAAGGTCGTAGCGGATGCAAATGGGTCAAGGGACTAGTGGGAGGAGCTGGGCCAGGTACAACAAGACCAGCAGGTCGTACCGATGGGGAGCTGGGTGGGAGAAAGAATGGTGGCGGCTAACGAAACCGGCGCTAGCGCAAGGGCGATGCACAATTATGCGGCAGGGGCAATGTGGCCGGGTGATAAAAGACGTCAATATAGCAAGGAAATCCACACCGGTTCCCAGGGGCGGCGACCGGGCTGCAGCTATATATAGCCAGCTGGCCACGGATGACAACTTTGGCTTGCTGTCTAATTTAGCCCCGGTGTGGGGGTAATTATAGCCGGGGAGTGCGTCGAAGGACAGAGTAGTGTGTCGCCAGCATTCGCGCCAATGGGCGGATGAGGATCCGTAGTCTGTCTCCGTGGGGTATCGTCAGGTACAGCCCTGCGGTGCACAATGGACCAGCGACCGTGAGGTGCCTGACTATCCCGCAAAGCTGCATGATCCCTACCAGAAGAGGCAATGGTGGCGAGCAAGGTGAGGGCTGGGGTGCCAAATGGAGCAGCGGAGCCACCTGCCGAGCTGATTTCGGGGAGAGAAGCGACAACGGTAGTGAGCCTGAGCCGACATGACCAAGGCCCCCCCAAAGGCTAGGGATCAACATCGACTTGCACAGTGGTCCGTGATGGCCACGACGATCTAGCAGCGCAGAGAGAACCCCCCGGTGGGAAGCACAGGACGAGGGAAGCGGCCCCTGGCTGGGCACAAAGTGGGTATAGTAGTCCAAGCCTAGCACTATCACTCCCATGCCTACCAATACTTCTCGGCGCCAAGGCCTAGCCCTTTGCCTATTTAGCTATGGCCTGCATGGGCTTTGGGACGGGTAAATGGAGGGGAGGACACTGGTGTATGGGCGCCAATGAGACAGGCGGGTAGGCCCGTAGCCCAGAGATACCCGTCGGCGCCCACTGTGGTAGGGTGGAAGCGGCAGATCCAACATATCCCTCTCTGCGAGATGTGGGGACGTATGTGAAGCGCGGAGAGCGCTGGGCATGTCTGTAGCGGCCAACGTGTATGGATATCATTTTGAGTATAGAATGGTTGGAGGGGGGAGGGGTCGGCTTAGTTAACGTCACGTAAAAGGCTGCGACTCTCATGGGTATGGGGCAAGGCCATCGTAAATCCAGCTTGGTAATAATAATAAAACTCTTGGGAGTTAGGGGGATAGGGAGGAGGAGGCGAGAAAGTAAGCTACAAGCGGGGAGATTCGAAGGCGGCTATGATAGGCCACTAAAAACATACAGCTCTGCATAGTTTGCCTCAAAGGCGCACATCATTCTCGCACCTTTGGCACGAAGCCAAACACACAATGAGTTAGTGCCGCCCTTTTGAGTGTATCTGCAAGAAATCCAACTGTTGAGCCAGCCCACACGCTCCGGGTATATTTGCTACTGGCGTCTATCAATAACCCGTGGTTTCCATATGTGCGCTGTTGGCCCCCAAGCTACGTAATGATACGTTGCCCGCCACGACCCTGTTACGTTAGAAAAGTATAATTTGCTAGCGTATTGAAATGGGGCAGGATGGCAGCTCTCAAGGTCACGCAACAAAACCACGGCTTGGCCATACACCTTCGACGTCACTGGTGGATGTATGTGGTGTCTGCAGTGCACAACTTCGGCCATTAGCCATCAAAGAGGTTGGATTCGACAGTTCTGGCAATATATAATAGCTAATCCAACTCTCGCCTGTTCAACTAGCCATCAAACATATCCGAGTGGACCCTGCCTGGTGTACAGTTAGTGCCCTCAGAGGAGCCTCTGATAAATTTGGTGCCTTTGTTTTTATTTTATTTTGCCAATGAAGTCCCCTAATGACAACTGTCCACTGCTCTCCCAGCTCAAGGCATCCCCGATCACCTTGGCTCACCCGCTAGACAGCAAGCCTCCGTGGCTTCACCTCGTCTTCAAACTCCCCCCTCTTCACCACCTGCAAGTCTCCGCTTCACCACTTTTTCGAAGCCTTGCTTATCATTTTTTTTCTCTTTCTTTATCTTCAATCATCTGACACACTGTCGTTTCGATTACCGCGTTGGTGCCTCCTATGTATTAAGGCCCCTGTCATTCAACAGTTCACTACCTACGGTCTCTGGCCTGGAGTGAATTGAAATACCTCTGACAATAAAACTCTGTGCGCTAAAAAAAGGCAATGGCAACTTTAAATGTAAATATATTCAAATGGGAAACACTAAACCCGAGCTACTCGAAAAATAACAGCTCATCATGCAGGGCCCTTCAACAGCGTTGGCTATAAAAATAACACAGGCCTTGATGGCCCACTTCCACTGGGGGGGGGCGCAATGGTCAGCCTCACTTTAATGATTGGTATCGCTTGGGCGGTCAAAAATGCTACTAGTTATGCATCAAATAGTTTCAAACCGGTCCCATTGCGGAGCTGGGACCATGGGGTCCTATATCGTTTGATCAGTGATGAACGTTATCACTGGCGTCTGGGGGAAACAATCACACGGGTCTCGATACGGTCTCATTCATCAGATGCCACCAGGCGGCACGCCCGCTACCCTACCTCTATGACCCAGTTGACCGGTGTAGAACGTATGTGCCCTGAACAGGCTAGGTATGACACAGCAGAACAATAGGTTGGGGTAGACGTGGTTCATGATCGACCGGAAGGTCCCTAAAGAAGCGCTAGGCGTGTCTATTAGGAGGGAGCCAATGTACACTTGTGGGCACACTATCCTTCTGAATGAATGACTACGTATACTGGCAGGTCATGCGATGGTCATGTCGAGGCCACAATGGTGGCAACCTCCCCCGTGTTATACTACGATACAAAAAATTGAGATATGGTAAGCGGTACTATCTAGTATCTCAGATTTACCATACTAGTAACCGTTACGCGAGCCCTCGACTGCAGCCACTGTTTAGAGGTTCTGGTCAGGGTGTAAGGGCAGGAGGTCAGAGTGAATCGGTAGGTCAACTAAGAGCCGCCAGATCAAACTGTGTAACCAGCGGCGCGCAACAGACACTTGTAGCGAGCGGCGCTGGCCTAATCTGGCATCCCGGATTCACCTGTTAGCCCTTCCTCGCTTAAGTAGTACCAGGTCGCTTGGGGGGGGGTAATTGTCGATAGGAGGCACCAACAGGGGGGGGGGGAATACTCCTCTTCAGCTGAAGGGGCCAGTCGCATCTCACAGCTAAAAATAAATGAGAAGGGTGGCAACAAAGGGCCAGAACATGTTAGAATCCAACCCCTCTTTTCGCCTTCTTCATCCAACATCAGATCTCCCCGTTACACTGATGACATCGAACCGACCGGCTAACAGTAGGATGTGGAGTGAAAGCTTGCCAGGGGTGGGAACGTTTCAAGGTTCATACCGGGCTTCCGACGCATAAGTCGGTCAGTCGCGTCGCTAACATAGACAGGGATCGCAGGGATACTAGTGATCTAACCTTAGAGTCCGAATTCGAACGGTGACCGTGAAAGGTCATTCGGTTACACCAATGGCTGCACCTCACATGTCCGCTAATAAGAGACTGCAGGGAGCGTCGCTGTGCCAGCCTACTGCTCAATAGAGGCGATGGATGCCGCCAAAATCATTTTTCATTCCTTTACATGGTAATTGCGCCGGGGCTGATAACCCGCTGGTATGCTACTTCATCTTGCGCAAGGTATAAATAATGGCACCTTCACGCCCTTTGTGAACCAGAAATTGCCACTGTCCCAAGCTCTTACCCCGCCAACGCATCCAAGCCACCTTCCTAGCCTAACCCTTCCCAACCATTCGCCATCCCTCACAAATCAACAATTCAACCGTGGAATCACGTTACCATGAAGATCACCGCCCTCCTCGTCGTCAGTTTCGGTGCCCTTCCCTGGGTCGCCCGGGCCCTCTCGCTCAGTCCTCCTACCCCGCCTAGCGCTGAAAGCCCATCCGATGACGACGTGCCCCTTTCTACTCAACGCTTCACGACCTGGACGGTCACCGAGGCGGAGGCGCAGGGAATGAACGAGGGTCCTAAACAGGCCCTTGAGCTCCTTCGTCGGCAGGCCGGTGTCCGGGGGTCCCTATCCGCCTACTACCAGTCCCGACAGACTAATCGTGATATCAACCCTCGCGATGGTGCTCAGGGTGCCCTCAAATCGTTACTGGAGAACTGCCTTGAGGCCTTTCAACTCTCCCCGGGACAGAGTCAGCCCCTCTTGATGGGAAACCAATACGACGGCTATGCAGCGCCTGCTGTCGCCGAAATGCAGTATATTTATTTCCAAGTGCTGCGCAGCGAAGATGGCCAGCGGGTCTGTGTGCCGGCACACATCAGCCCCCGCACCGCGTTAAACGCGTTCCACCCGGGTGTTGAAGGCTACTACCATATCCACGCCTACTACACCAGCCCACGGCTACTCGTAGATAGCAGGGTGCTAAGTTTAACCCGCGGAAATACGTTTTCTCTCCGGACGGATACCGTACCTACCCCTGACTTCTCTGTCGACCCCACGATTGCGCTGGACGACTATCTGGATTAGAAACTTTAATAAGTAAGGCCCTGCTGCCAGCTTAGTCAGTTTCCAGCCGCTCCGCTCCCGCGATTTTGGCGATTCAAAATTAGGTATAGATCGGGACACCATAATAATTTCTCTTTAGTGAATGCAATTAAAATTTGATTAAATAATTCGATTTGGCCATATCGTGCTGGAACGGTCGTGCGGGTTTAAGTGGGGGGGATGTGGCGTAACAGGTAAGCCTGCGGATTTTACCTGATAGGTTGTTAATCAATGTCACCTTTTTCTTTCGAGTATTCCATCTTTCATAAAGGGGTTAAGGGGAATTCGTGATTATTAGTACTGTCATTCTTCTACGACCGACTTTACCTAGCCGCACCTTGCCAAAAAAGACGGTGCTAAATTTAATCCCTAGATGCACAAAGGCTAACGTCGCGCCAGTCTATCGACCTCACAGGGGGTGGCTTAACCATTATAAGGGCAGATTCTCGTTATGTACTATATACTTCGAATCCGTAGGACAAAACGAGCCACCATTTTCCAGTCTTCCTTGGCCTACACGGCCATGCAAGTGGAAACGGCAGCATCCACAAAAATTATCGGTGGTGTACATGAAACATGGCTGCCCAAACTTCTTCAAACTATTACAGGTCAATTCAAAATCTAAAGAAGGCGATGTCTGCCGAGAAGTCGATGGTAAACAATATCTGATGGCCCCTGACTGTTAACAGGGTAACATCGTTCCCGACTTGCAAATCCATTCAGTTTAGAACTGGGGACATTAACCTCGCTAGTTTCTCACCGACAGCTATTTGGTATATTGCGATATCCAGATGCATTTTTTAATAAAATATTGATCCTTAGCTGCTCTGCTGTTGAGCTTGCACCACCGGAGGGCTGATGTCTTGGTACCTTAGTAGCCCTAGCGGCGCAAAGGTGGGCCCACGTGTATGACACGCAATACCTTGCACTCACAGTATCATCGGCCGATTCCGACTTGTCGTTGGTAAATACCGCAGGACGAGCGAAGCGGTTAACAAAAATAGGTCGAGCACGAACAAACCTCCGTACCGCTTTTCTCTGCAGCCATAGTAGATGGGGGCTATTTATACTTGGCACCCGGGCCAAATCAGTTGGCAAAGCAAGATCGGGGCCGTTTGTGGAGGGAACTGGACGTTTCAGATGCACGCCCGCTTGCATGCGTTACTAGCTGGGACCCGTCAGCAAAGAGTGAAACATGGCCTGGCTAGCCTTTTGCCCCTCCCCTCATTGGATGAGAGTACTAGAAGGTCTCAAAGTCACCCGTTCAAGGTTCGGGGTGACGCATGTGAACCCCATTCTAAAACCCGAGGCTCGGCCATTGAAGCTTATCGAAGTAGCAAGTTACAGTTTTGCATGTTGTCTGCACGGCCCTCGCCTGGGAAGCGTATGTGAAGTGTAGAACGCCTCCACGAAGCTCATGGATTGCTTTTCTTGTCATTCCTGGATTTCCCGGGTACCCACTCTTCATTTACGCTATAGCACTTTTCTAACCCACTGCCTTCCAAACCCGACCACCATGGATGTAGGTAGACCTGGTATCAGCCAGTAATCGCGGGTGACCCGGTGGCTCCGACAGCGGTTAGCTACCAGTAACGTATCAGGTCGAGCACCAGCATGGTAGACATGTCGCGGTTAGGGGTGCATGCTTTGAATTCTACGGGCTAACAGCCACATCTTATCGGTTCGTATCTATCCTCACACAATTCCCCCCCCCACACCCCTATTCACCATATCCGCATACCAGACCTACAACCTGCCTGCTGGCTGCGATAAACTTCTTCAGGCCAAGCGGAACGTTGGCTTAACGTAAGTGTGCCCACATGACCGCTCTGAGTTGGATAACCTCCGTGCCGTTGGCAACGACGCGTCCCCCCGAACCACGATCTCCTCAACCATAGTACTGAGAACTGTTTATTTTTGGTACTGCACCTGGCAAATGCTATGCCGCTGCCCGAGCGTTCAGTACTGATACATAGTTTGAGCCATGATGGCTTGTCCTATTGTCACCTGGTCCTTCGCCTACACTATGAGATATCTTGCCTTTCTGACCCTTACCTATTGACTTGTGTCTCGCGAATGGTGCTTAGCTTCGAAGAAATCGGTCAGAAAATCGGCCATGATGAGACCTGGGTGGCGGGTTTGTTCTACGGACAGGTAGGTCGGTTAGAATGTCACAGATCATAGTTCTACAGTAGGCCGGTAGGATTCTTTCGTCGCCAATTAGATCAATGAAGTGCTTCCTGTAGCCAGGATAGGTTCATTAGATCACGATAATAGACGAGGTCTATGGCGCCTGTCCGATGTGCCTTTTAGCCTAACAGAGTAACCAGTCCGTACATGACACTACGCTACCCACTAGTGTCACCCCACCGAGTCTGACTTGCAGAAACTCTGCAAGCTCCTCAATCTGTCATACGAGGCCCTCTGTGCCGATTTTAGCCGCGGGGGGCCACCAACCCGTGGAGGGTAAGTCCTCGCTACCGCTGGTTTACAACCAACCACCGCACGGATGGGTCCACGCGAACCATTTCGTTGCGAAGTGCTGATGTCTAAACTTAGACTGAATTCTCTACCATGTCCCCCTAGGTTGTTTGAGTACCCGCCCAAAGACCCGACGCTTTACCGTTTCTTCGAAATGATGCAGGTAAGCCACTCGACCGCCAGACAACTTAACCGGCTAGGCGACGGGGTGTACGTACAGGATCAGAACCCTCCGCTCTTCCAACGCATAAACTGACGTGCATTATCCGCCTATTAACCTTCTTTACTTACCAACTACCGCTATTCAACTGATCTTGTCCGCCACAGATCTACGCCGTCCCGCTTAAGGCCATCATCCAAGAAAAGGTTGGTGACATGAACCTAATGGCTATCCACTACGCTTGGGATGGAATACGTGCCCATTCTTCACTTACGCAACTGGCTATCAGATACTGATTTCTGGGTTCAATTATGCGAACACTTCCAAATACGGCCGCCATCGGCGATTAGTTTGGCGATGGTATTATCAGTGCCGTTAACTTCAAGATGCACATCGAGAAGGTATGTCACGGCAGACCTTGGAGTTGACCGATTCTTCTGTACATCATAACCGGCGGGTCGACTGGGAGTTGATGCGTTCCTCATATACACAACCGAATCCTCTGGAGTTTGGTGCCTCACATCATATGTGTCTTTACCAGCCCCACGGACGGGCTTCTAATGCTTCGTTTGCTACTAATCTTCCATTTAATAATGCTACCTATTCGTCTCAACCAGGTGACGACTCCGCAAGGGGACAGGGCTCGAATCACGTTAGATGGCGCGTTCCTTCCTTATCGTCCCTGGTGACTTTCGAGCACAACTAGTTTGCCTGGCCGGCTGGTACGACCCGCCGTAAATACAGCGTAGAACGCGTATTTTCCCAAAAAAAATTGATGCACAGCCCTACTTACCAGCGATTGGTGGCGGCCTGTCTGTCAGCTCTGGGGCCGGGCTTGGCCTTGATTGTCATAAATACGCTCTTTGGCGTTTCCTTTTATTACCATGTACGAATAAAACCGTGTTTCTATTCCGATTATAATCTCTACCCCAGCCACCCCCCCATTATGGCACCAGTCTAATCACCAGCCAGCCAATGCAGTATGCGCCTCTGTGCGGTTGGTAGGTACTGTCACCACCTTGCCAACTGGCCACGGCATGGTATTTTTCCAGCCACAGACTATCGCCGCCTTGGCGCTTCGATAAATCCGGGTCCCGTTGGAGTCTGTTGTCAAGGTATTCAACCGAATGAGTTACAATCGGTCACGTACGTCGCCAACAGATTACGTATCAACTTAAATGGAATCTAGGCGGGACCGATGCGCCAAACATGGATTTTAAAACTAGATGATGATGCGGTCAAGCTGGAAGGAGGGCTGGGAATATCACTACGCCATGGCCTACGAATACAAAAAATTCTGGACGCCCACCGCCCTGCCCCGAAATGCTGCGCCCGCCCTGCCAACGGCGTCCCGGTTTTCACTGGTAGTTGCAGTCTTCCGACGCCACGGCCCAGCCCGTAATACTCCCATGGCCCTGACATCTGGCGTCCGGACGCTTTGGTTCCTGGACACCGTCCCCGTCGGCGGGTGAACTCTGAGCTAGCCTCCGACCGCTTCGCCATGCTGTAATTCAGGACCGAGATCTAATCCCTCCTACTGGTCCAGAGTGATGCTGGCAAGCGATTTTACCCTTCTCGACGCGACTCATTGGTCTCCGGTTCGGGCGGTGGCGTAGCTTGAGGAAAGTTTGTGGCGTCAACGCCCAGGTACACGCGTATGTCGAAGGGCCGATCAGGTACAGTGCCAGGAAGCGGATTCCTGCATAATTGTAGCTAAGTAGGCTACCATGGGGTGACGTACAGATCTCAGGCCGCAGGGTAGGATCCCTGTACCTGCATCGGTTGTACCTGACAGTTCCATTCGGCTATAAATACCCCCCCTTTTGCCTATTAACAATACCCTCATCTTTATCACTCTCACCCATACCCGCTGTCCGTGTTGCTGCCCCGCACTTAGTATCGCTCCTCCGTTACACATTATTTCGTACACTTCCTAGATTCTATCTTGCTGACTTCATCATGTACGTGTCCAAGCCCATTGTCGCTCTCAGTATTGCCCTCGCCGGCTCCCTGCTGGTCGGTGCGCTGCCCGACCACCGCACATTTCCCCGCGACACCCACCGTCAGCTGCGTCGTGGCGAAGAATTCACTGGTGACGGTACCTACTACAGCCCCTCTGTCGGCACGGGGGCTTGTGGCTGGGACAACAGTGACAGCGAAAAGGTAGTCGCTCTGAACGCCCCGCAGTTCGGTGAAGGCAACCCTAACAGCAACTCCAACTGCGGCAAGATGGTCAACATAAAGGGCCCCAAGGGTGAGGTGCAGGCTAAGATCGTGGACAAGTGTCCCGTCTGTAAGTCGGGGGATCTTGACATGAGTCCCGGCGCCTTCGACGAGATTGCCGATGAAGCCGACGGCCGCGTCTCTATTACCTGGTCCTTCGCCAGCTAAGTCAGGAACCTGTCTTTCCGAGACCACGAACAAGGTTCTTTCTTATATTTATAGCCCGTTATGTTGTTCCGCCTAAGCCATCAATTTTAGCTTCAGCCGGATCCACATCTAGCTTGCTTCATGCAAGTAAATACATTAAATTTTGTATATAGCAGCAGATAGGAGAACGCATACATCGTCCATGCAATACATTTGACTATATATGAGGAGGAGGGGGGAGAGCGCAGAGACGTACTTGTATCCAGCATTCTTCACGAGGGGGGGGGAATTCTGAACCACGACGTTGGGTATAAACCTCGCCTGAGTCGGTCATTAGCACTCTATCGTGCCCTTTTTTATATGTTTTCCAGCGTTTAATATTCAGTGAGACTGACGTGTGGGGCCCCCCACAGTCCGTGTTGACAGCGAACGTTCGGTCGCGACACTCGAATCGTCTCTGTATAGAGCGATGTATTCACAATACTTAAGGAAAGTCAAGCGGGTCCGCGGCGGTCGAGATTCGAAGCATGCTACCCAGGTACTGTCAGATTTCGACGTGGTGTAAGTAGTGGGTACGCAATGTGCCCAGCTTCATTAGGCTCCAGCTGATGTACAGTCAATCTTGTGATCAGATAATAGTGATCACCTAGTGTGGTTTGTACCGTATAGATGGAGTCGGACACAGCCCGTCCTAATATTAAGGCTACATTCCACTCCAACAGCGCATGCCACTCCTCCCTCTCTAGACCATAATTGTCAACTTAGTTGCTTTGGCTGGCAAGATTTGTCCGTACGGATTGTAGCTGATATCGTACAGCTGACATACTCGGAGCGGCGAATGTCAGTTCGTAACGTACATTAACTGCTTAATGGAGGCCCTTGAAAGCCGCCAATGTACCTATCCATTGACCACTGCCCCAATTATGATTCAATGGAACTATATGGGACCTCGGAAATGAGCAATTTCGTCAGAAACATGGAGGGCCTTCTGGGCGAGTGGGTGGCGTACCTTAAAATAGACTTGGCGCAGCCAATACTGTTACTACGGGAGCTACCCAGACTATTTTGTTGTTACGTGGAATCGTATTTCGTCAACGCCTGTTTGATAAGGAGACCTCGGCAGTTTCCACCTGCCCCACGATAGCAAACTGGCCATAGAAAGGGGCAGGCTAGTTGCCCTGACCTGCCCCTATAATGATGGGCGGATATAATCCTCGAGCCGAGATGAATTGCGGGCGTATAGCCTAGCCCTCCTCTAGCGCCAATCATCACAGGGTTGGGTACTTGGCGCCCATGGCCGCCGTACAGTAGCAGCCCTAGAACATGGAGCGTATATTGCGCTTGGACAAGTTGTTCCCGTCTAGGATCTTAGCGCGGTTACTAGTGCAGGCCAAATACTGCTGCTACCGGGATTGGCGTTTTCTAACGTCCCCGATTCGTACCCCAGCGGTGTCAATTCTCCCATTGCCCTTGGAGACCGGCGCGAAAGGGGAGGCGAAATATCGCGAAAGCGTGGGAGCCTCCCCGCGTTCCCCAGCCAATGACGGCGAGGCTGCTTGTGGCTTTCGCCCTCCACGTTTACGCAGCGTATGATCTTACGGATGGATGCGGCCCACTGACCAGATCGATTGTCGGCCAATGCCAACGGCTGGTCCATGCGGTCGGCCGGAAGGTACTAACACGACGGTTGGCCACAGCTGCGTCCGAGCCAATACATATGCACCTGGACGAAATTACCACGCACACGGGCTGTGCTCAATCACCATTTATTTCATAATTATCTGTGTGCCTTGAGGCTAGTTATTAGTCGTATCTAACGTGTCTTGCTCCTCTTTACTCCACCGTTTTGCCCGTGTACTTTTACAGGTGAGAAATGTGGCTGCGTGCCTCAAGTTCAGAGTCCTCGACGACCTTCTACGAGCCCTGCATCGCCAATATAAAAGGCCCACCATGTATCCTGACATTCAGGCTTTATTTACTATTACTTTCTTGCACCCGTCGCAATTGATTAGTTATATTTCACGCGCCATTCTTTTTGCAACGATCTGGTATCGATTCGCACTACTCGTCCTATTGCCTTTAACATCCATCCACCTCAAGCTATTTTTCATTGTCATCATGGTGTCGTTTACCAAGGCCGCTATTCTCTTCGCCGCCGTCACTGGTCTGGCCGCTGTCGAAGCTAGCCCCGCCCGCACCCGCATCGTTTACGAGACCGTGACCAGCTGGGTCACCTCCACGATTTCACCCACGCCCACGCCCGTCGACGGTCGTGAGGCCGCCCCTTCACCCGCTGCCAACTCTACTTCATCCGGTAGTGGTGAGCAGTTCACCGGCGATCTTACCTACTACAGCCCCTCGGTGGGTCTGGGCGCCTGTGGCTGGCAACACTCGGACAGCGACTTCGTCGCCGCCTTGAACGCCCCGCAGTTTGGTAACCCCGCTAACCCCAACGCCAACCCCCTGTGCGGCCAGAAGGCCCTCGTCACGGGCCCCAAGGGCAGCGTGACCGTCACTATTGTGGACAAGTGCCCGCCTTGCAAGAGCGGTGACCTGGATCTTAGCGTTGGTGCTTTCGATCAGATCGCCGATCAGGCCGCCGGCCGCGTCCCTGTCCGCTGGACCTGGGTTTAAAGGGATCCCTGTAGATCCACAAGTGATACACCCCTAGACCTCAGCTTGGGTGAGTATTAGCCATCAGTGGCCTCCTAAGCCTATATCATCCACTTGGTCCTAGCCACTTTGCCCGTGGCTGCACGGTCTCCAGATCAGATACGTGTATCTGTACGCGCGACCATTGTACCGTTCGGTTGGCCGAACACCCCCTCTCAACATAATTATCGGTTCCAACCATAGCGGTCACCATACCCACACCCATCAATCATTACAACTATGCTCTCCACACAATATACATGTGTTGCTCCGCAGAATAAATACGCTGTATACTCCGTTTTACCTTTGATACTCGTAGTAGGCCAAACAGCGTTTGTTTGGAAGAAAGAATCCCATGCTACTTTATGATGATAGAAGACCTATTCTAGTCCACAGAAGCTGCCCTGGCACAAGACCAGCAATCTGCGTCAACTACTGCGAAATATTGACGAGATGGTATATAATCTAAGGGCCAGTGTAAATCTCCAGGGCTTATACGTTCCTCAATCGAGACAGTCCCTTCGCTCGCACTGTCAATACCCCTCCTCAAGTTTACATGGATTACAGCCCGACCACAGCCATCATTCCCCCCCCCGTTGGCTCTTGCGGGATTCGGCGCCGGCCAGGTGCCTAGTTGGCGTGCATCCTAGTCCCTCAGCTGCAGCGCATAGCCCCCTCTGGGCTGCCCGCGTTTGGCACCGTCGGTGTTTACCGTGCGTCTTGGTTTATGCACGGTGCAGCGTGGCCACTTCATTCGCCTACTTCCTTAGTCGGGCTTACCCCTGAGGTTTAAACAGCCGCCGCTCCTCCCCCTCTTTCTGCCACTGGCCTTCCTGGGAGAAGCCTGTTATATAGACGTAGGGGAGGGGCTGTGTGGTCCATGTATACAATCTGGACAGTTATCGTGGCCCAATCGACACCGAGCCTGGGTAGTGAATCTCCGGCGACCGCCTTTGTTACCACACTTTCGCAAAGGCTCGTTGGCAGAGAGACATGCGAAGGCTGGGATGGTGCACAGCAGGACTGCCTAGGCTTGCAGGGTCCCCGCGGTCCCCCCAGTCGTCCGCATTAGGTGCGAGCACCGCTACGCGCCCGCTACCCCCCGCCTTACCACGCTGGGGCATGCACAGATGGCCGGAAGAGAAAAATGGTTACTATGGTGGGGGCTTGGCGGTGACCCTGACCCTCTATGCCACCCCCCCCCCTCGCCGGTTCGTTCGCCAGTCCGATACAAACCCCAGACCATACGTGTCTATTGTTACGCCGCCCACCATCCACTATCTGCCAATCTTTTGTACTCCGCATTTGCCGTTGAGGCCCCTGGCACCTGCCCCCCCCCCCCATCTTTTGCTCTGTCTGTTCTACTGGGCTATCCCTGCTACATCATCTGAACATCCCCGGTTGACCCTTCCTTAACAGTCTTACCCACTCGCGCCAGCACCGTATCGGTTCACATCCACCCCCTCCCCCCTTCCCCGCCCACCCCTCCAATGTCCCATCTCCGCCCGACGGAGGCCAATCCGTTTGAGGATACGCGCTACGAGGTCCAAGACCCATTTGCCGACCCGGCCATTAACCGCGCCCTCAGCTCTACCCACATTGCCGCCGATGACACCCTCGGCCCCGCGGCCGACGTGGACCCCGCCGGCCGTTCCCGCCAGAACAGCCAGCGCATGGAATTCATTCCATTGGACGGGCCCGGCGACCGCCACCACTCCGTCGACGTGAGTGAACCTCGCGGGGGCTTCCCGGACGCCGCCATCAGCTCACGGGAGGCCGAACTGCAGCGGCGCGAACAAGAGCTGGCCCAGCGCGAGCGCGAACTGCAGGCTCAGAGCGAAGAGATTCGCAAGAGCGGTCGGCCCCCGCACAACTTCCCACCCTTTTTTCCCCTCATGTATCTCGACATCAAGGCTGAGATCCCCGCCGCGCACCAGTCCACCGTGCGACGCATGTGGCACTATTGGCTCTTCCTCGAGGGCACCCTGGTGCTGAACTGCGTCACCGCCCTCATCATGTTCCTGTCCCACGCCGAGGGCGTGACCAGCGCTCCGTCCGACTTCGGCGTCAGCTTCGGCTACCTTTTCACCGTCACCTTCCTGTCGTTCTTCTTTTGGTACCGCCCCATCTACAACGCCTTTATGAAGGAGAAGTCGCTATACTACTACTTCTACTTTGTGTTTGGCGGTCTCCACATCCTGGTCTCGTTCTACCTGGCCGTCGGCATCCCATACAGCGGCTCGGCCGCCCTCATTAACGGCATCAGCATGCTGTCAGCGGGCAAGGTGGTGGCCGGCGTCTTTTGTCTCCTGACCACCGCGTGCTTCCTCGGCGGCGGCCTATTCATGCTTTTCATGTACCGCAAGATCCACCAGCACTACAAGTCTCAGGGCCACACCTTCGAAGAAGCCAAGGCTCAGGCCGTGTCCACCGTGGCATCGTCCAAAACCGCTCAGTCGGCCGCCACCAACTACGCCGCTTCGCAGTTCCAGGGCCGAGCCTAAGTCTCCTTTCGGACGGCTAGGTGATGCCAAGCTGGAAGGAAGAAGGCTTATCGGCCCCTCCCTTTTTGAGCACGCTGGCTCTGTAGTTTACCGTCGGCGACCTTCCCTGCACTCGCGGCGCTTTCATACTCACCCTCCTAAGTATCAACGTTTATCCACATTTCACTATAAGACTTTTTTCCACCTTCCCTGTACACCAGGTGGTGAATCGGAGCGGCCCACGAACTGGGTCGCTGTCCTTGCTCTGCCTCTTCCACGCTACCTGCCAATAGCCCGTGGTCCTTTGGTGTGCCGTCCCCGCTTCTACCGTATAGCCTATCCGTTCTCTCTCACTTTCCTTTCCTCTGTTGCGGTCGACCACCACATTTTGCCTAGATACCCGCCACCCGCTCGTGTTGAACGCTGCGCGTTCGTTTCGTTCACTTCTTTCTTCCCCTTCAAGTGTGCATTGCACTCCGCCGTACGTGCTGTATAAATAAACCCATATGAGCCCACCTTGTCCGCCTTAGGTTTCCCATTTTGTGTCCAAGTTCGCTTACCTTAAACGTTACTCGATCGCTTTCGATTCCATACCGTTGAGCGTGTCAAGGGAGGCAACGCAGCAGTATGGTAATCACGTGACAATTCTGGCCTACCCACGCTCCTCTAGGCCACTCTTTTTTTTTTCTTTTGAACAGCCGCGAGCGGGAGAGGGAGCGTAGGGAACATTCGCAAGTACAACTCAGGCTTTTACCGACCTCCGCCAGCTGCTACCAGTCCAAACTATTCAAGTGGACGCTGGGCAGTCAAGCTAAGGGGTCTTCGAACAAGTATACTCCAGAACGCCTCGGCAGACGGTTGCCACTCTTCCCGCGAATCCTACAGACGTTGTTGATTTCTGTGTCACGAACCGCGGTAGTAAGACTGCATATTGTATTTACTACCATTTTCCTTACCGACCACCGGGCCTTTCCACTCTATAGCAAAAACCATCGCCATGGGAAACCGCGGACCCAAACCAAACAAGGTAGGCTAGGCTCCGCTAACAATGTGCCCTTCGTCGGCGATGGGACGCAGCCATGCTTCTGTCCGGCTAGACATTTCCCGGCCGTTGGGTAATGCAGTGTTATACAGGTTCCCCGCTAATGCCTCGACGGCACCTTTCCGTATGTACCCTATCTCCCCCCTCACCTTCCCGATAGCGCAAAGCCACCCAGGACGGGACGGCCCCCGACAGCGCACCGAGCAAGAAAGCTGCGCCGGTCACTCCGGCCTCAGTCCGTGCGCCGGCCGCACCGGAGCCCACCATCCTGCACAGCGGACCCCGGCAATACACTGTGAGCATGGCCCTCCCTGGTTCCATCGTAGAGAACGCCCAGAGTGCCGAGCTGCGTACCTACCTGGTCGGCCAGGTGGCTCGCGCGGCCGCCGTCGCCAACGTCGACGAGATTGTCATCTATGACGACCGCTGTGAGCGTGAACAGTCGACTGATCACCCGGAAAGCGCCTACGTACCCGGCCAGCCTCTAACGGGCTTGTTCGAGTCGGCGGCGCGGCTCGACGACGCCAACTTGTTTATGGCGCGTGTTCTACAGTACATGGAAGCCCCCCAATATATTCGTCGTGAAGTGTTTCCCCGGCACCCGGATCTGCAGTATGCCGGACTGCTCAACCCTCTGGATAGCCCCAACCACGTGCGCCAGGATGAGCCTAGTCCTTATCGTGAGGCCATCGTGCGTCCCAAGAACCGCGAGGATGGTCCGTGCTACGCCTACTGCGGGTTCGCGAAATTGGTGCGCCTCGATCGGCACATCGCCCCCGACGTGCGCGTTACGGTCAAAATGAACAAGCCCGAGGATCTGGGTAAGTAGAGCGGCAAACCCGGCCCCGATTTCCTGACACTTGTGACCGGCCATCACCTGCACCTGACCTCTTCGTCTTGGTCGTCCATCCGACGTATTCTCATCTTCCACCCTCCGGAGTTCGGTGGATCGTACAAAACTGGCGACTTAACTCCTACATTGCCTACATTTTCCTCACCCCCCTCTTTTCCCAACAGATACCAAATTCCCCATGGGCGAGGTGGTTTCCCCGCGGACGCCCGTTGAAAAGGACGGCATCTATTGGGGCTACCAGGTGCGACTGGCCAACTCCTTGTCCAAAGTCCTATCCGAGTCACCCTATGAGGTAAGTAACCACTGCCCAATATGTTTCGGACGGCTTCCAAGCAGGGCACGTTTAGTCCCGTATATCTCCTTACCTCACCCGCTCATGATGCCTACTCACCGCGTCCTTTTCCTATCTTATTCCTTCTCCCTCCATTGTATACCTTTCGATTTCTTTTGGCAGGGCGGATACGATCTCACCATTGGCACGTCCGAACGTGGCGAACCCGTGAGCAAAATAGCGGAGAAAACGCGCACATTTAAGCACGTTCTTGTGATGTTTGGCGGCGTGGCCGGTATTGAGAGCGCGGCAGAGCCCGACCCAGAGGTCACCGGGGAGGCCAGCAAGCTGTTTGATTACTGGATTAATACCTGCCCCGACCAAGGAAGCCGGACGATCCGGACGGAGGTAAGTAGACGATTCTCACTGTCAATCGACCAGGGCCCTCTCGCAGACTTCCCTAAAGATTTATTTTTTGCTCTATCGTCCCGATTGCCGCTAACAAGGTTCTCCCTCAATCATTCTCTAATACGATACACTCACCCTGGTGTAGGAGGCCATCCTGGTATCCATGGCTGCTTTACGAAACACGTTCCTGAGCTTGGGAGTCAAGAGCTAGATCACCAATCGGTCCTCGTCATATTTCGTCAGACGGGTGGGCTCCCCTGGCCTCCCAAGTTGCATAAATGCAGTACCAATAAATCAACGCACCTGGTGACTCCTGGCAACCAGGTCGACCTGAGCTTTTGGAAATCGACTTTTGATTCAATCTTGGCAATACGAAGCGTAATTGCCATGGTACGAGCATCAGTATCTCAACAACTGGCCGTCCTACAGTGAGTCTAAGAGGCCCTACTAGAATTTGATCAAGGTGGCCACCGACACTCAGTACGAGCTCCTTCCCAATGAGTATGGGAACATCAGGACTTACTGTGTCTCTGTCCTTCATCCTCCGCCGCCTGCAGGATTGACTGTAGGAAGGCAGTGGCCTAGACCTGGGAGGGTGAGGCAAAACCGAAGGAGGGGGACATGGCGAATGACTACCAAGAGGGTTATGTGTAGCGGTCCGATGTGCCCTGCCCTGGTTAGTTAGCAAGGCCACTTCCCTGGGACCACTTCAAACTTGGAGGTTATCCACACGGGCTGGTTCGCACACCCACAGTGCCTGCTGGCCTGGGCGGCCCGGCAGCCGCATAGTTTACCCCCTTCAGTGCAGCGCCGCACTAAAATGGTAGTACCGGAGGCGAACGTTTCATTGAAAAAATCCAGTTGTTGGCAGATCCAAACGGCCCGGTATGGAGACCAAGGGAGGCATGGAACATCATTGTGGTATCGAACGGGGAGAGAGGGTATATATATATATATATATACTGCGAGAGGGCGAAGGGGGGAATTGGTTTTCCCACGGGGACCACACTCGAATTATCCAACCTCCCCCTACCTATCGCCTATTTCAGCTTACTAGTTTCTGGACCAGAGACTTTGGTAGTGGCTTGGGTAGGTATGAAACTTGAACGAGTGCGCCGTGGCCAACAGAGACGGGTACCTAGAAGTCAGCTCCGTAAGATCCACCTCGTTCAAGGCGTCACCATCTTTCCATCCACCCACTCAACTCTACGGGAGTAGCTACTGTTGGCAGTGGGCGGCGTCAACAATCATCTAGGGGTGTCGCGCCGCGTCTCTCGCGCACCAACCCCCTCCCCAACATGTACCATATGCAGCGATGAACAGAAGCCAGATTTATACAAGGCCATTACATGACAAGAAAGGTAAGGATATAATACAGCAGTAGTGGGCGCACGGTGGCGGATATAGACCTGAAGCCCAGGTCGTAGCCCCTCACCCTGGCGGGTAGGCGGTGGAATACTATCCAGAACAGGGCGCTAGAAGCGGGATAACGCGGAGGTTTCAGGTGGTAAAGAGGGCGATGTTGTTCGGGGGGTCGATTTACATATACCGCAAAGGGAGGGGCACGGTGCGCGGAACAACGCCTTAGAAGTGGTTGCGTCGGAAATGGTTCCAGTCATCCTCATCGAAAGTGAAGGGCGACTCGGTCGGCTCCGGCTCAATCTCCCCGGCCTCGACGGCCCGGGCGTATTCCTCGCGCTGGGCACGTAAACGCTCCTTCTCGGCGGCATCGCGCTCCTGATCCATCCGGGCCAGGTTGGGCAGTTCCAGCGTGGATACGTCGATGATGCTCCACTCGGGCTGCACGGCGTAGGGCTTGGGCTTGGGACGCTGCCACCGTCGGTTGGCCTCCACGGCGTCAGGGTAGCCCCGCTGGACCAGTGTCGGCGGTGGAGGGTTGGGGTATTCGTGCGTGGCGTCAAACCCTTCGCACACCTCGGAGCAGTACAGGTCGTGTTCGTTGGTGCTGTAGTAGCAGCGCGGGCACCAGTCGGGCTCCATGATGCAGATAGACCGGAAGCTAGGGGCGGGCGGAAAGGTAGGGGTGCGGGCCGACTGTGTGGGGTCGGGATGGCCTATCGCTGCGGAGGAAAAAAATAGACAGAGGGAAGGCAGTGGCGGGGGACTTGGCCGGCACCGAGGATACACGGCAAATGGTAGCGCAGATGAAGCACTGGCGCAGGAGAGGTAGCTAGGAAGGCTATGGAGAAGTAGGCTGGTATTTGGTTGGTTGGATGATAAGCTGAGGTGTAGGGGGGGAGGGCACGGCGGCTTAAATAGGCGCCGAAGAGACCTGGCTGGGGGTATAGGAACGAAGCTAGGCGATTCAGGGGGGGGGGTACAGCACCGCATGGTACGCCGCTGATCCCGAAAGGGTTTAATGCACGCATAGCTGAGAGAGGGGGGCAAGGGTGGGGAGACCAGCCAGATCGTGAAGCCCTTCACCCTTCCCTTTCCTTGTTGGTTACAAGCGTCAGGTGGGCGCAGATCAACACCTGAGGCCTTCTTCCCTTCCCTTCCCGCTACTTCGACCTAGACCCCTTGCTGACCTCAAGGCGGTGGGAACCCGTCCTAGTCACCTGTCCCGCTCTGGCCGCACAGGTCCATCCGTCGCGAGATCAGCGGTCGTCCCTCGCGACGTCATGTCGAGTGGTTGTCCCCGCATACGTTTTATTTTTGGATGGCTTCCAATGTCAGTAGACAATCCTCCACCTTTACTCCGCTGTTTATTTCAGTCCCTGATGAGCCACCATTCCGGCCGAGGCGGTACGGGTCAGTATTCAGGGGAAAAGAGAGTACCCCTGGACACCTTAGGGTGCCCACCCGCACGTTTAGCACGAGACGGGGGGTGGGGAAGTGGGACGGATAACCAAATAAGCGCATCCCCTTATGCCAAACAGCCAGCCAGGGCCGCAGCGGGGCGCTGGCCGCGGAGGAAGGCACCGTCGCAAACTTTATGGTCGATGCGGTTACACCCAGTGACCTGCCTGCCAAGGAGCTGTAGAAGGGGGACACGTACCTGCACACAACACAATCGATGGCCGTCCCACCATATGGCTCCCTTCAACGCCGCAAGCATTGCCGCCACCAGCGAAGGTCCAGGTCCCACCTGACACGTAGTCCACCGGCGACCTGTGCTACTCCGCACCCTGAATACCAGCCAAGAGAGAGAGAGAGAGGGGGGGGGGAAACACTTCAGCGCCAGACGGATGCACATGTGTCCGTCTGACGCCAACGACCTGACAATGGAGGGGCCGGGTACAATAGAAGAAGCCATCGGACGATACTACCCTCTTGTCGAGTGCTTCTGTCTAGAGGCGTTCTACACCATAGTAACAATGGAACCACGATTGCATCGTGGTTGGTTACTGGACCCGAGGGTTGCACCATGGAATGCCGACCGTCGGTTCCCCTGGCGGGTACTTTAGCGGGGGTCATGAGGGGGGAGAGACGTGTCCGATGCCGAGCGGCTCGTACCAGGGGGGACAGTCCAAGCTCTTCCATCCCGGCCGACCAGTCAGGGTACGTTTCTGTTTGCAACGGGCCACCTACCTTCATTGGACCACTGGCTTCCAACGTCAGTGATCTAGCCCCGGGGCACCGTAGTTGTGTAACCCTTCTGAAGGTCTCGTCCAGCCGCCTTGTCTTCGATCCCGCGTTGCCCAACAGATAAGGCCAGGCCGGCGCATCCCTGCCCCAACCTTTCCCTCTCATTTCTATTCCCCAACGCCCCCCACATCTTCCTGTCCTGGAAAGCTTGTGAGAACGGTACAACCGTAGGCCGGCTCTAGCGACGCTCAGCGTCAGGGAAAATGTACCGCCGGATGGCTACGAGCGCTGGGTAGTGAAGCACGACCCGTTCAGGTGGTGCCTCTCCCGCCACGATGTGAACCTCACCCCCCCCCAACAGATGAATCGCCGTTTACCCCCTCCCCAGTTCCAGTCACCTCTATATTGGCCCAGGAAGCCCTCTACCGTTCCCCGCCCTGCACCACCTGTTCAACCAGGAAGGGGCATCATCCCTGTGAAGCTGACCGCAGGCGTATCCCTTCGCATTTGATCCTTCGAAGGAATACTCAACGGTAACCGCTTTTACCAGTACGGGGTCTGTTTGTGTCAACTGATCCCAGCAGTAAAAATGATCACTATCCTGACGTTGGGTCCTTGTCCTCCATATTAGGCGGTGGATTCCGCCAGGGATAGGATGACCGTTCGCTACAATAACGACGTATACCATAGATATACGATGCTATCGGGGATAGACGGTCAGATTCTAGCTGCCGCCGCATATCCAAACCTGCTGTTTAGCTTCTCATTCGTGATTAGCATCGTTGTTTACCCCTACCTACCTTCCCAGGTTATTGCTCGGCGTCATTATTAGGCCTTCGCCGTTCACCTTCTCCAGGAGTAAAATGTGGGGTGGGAGACCAGAAAACAGGCATAAAACATAACGAGCATGAACGTGTGATTAGTGACTGGTACCGAAGCTCGTATTCGGGCCCCGCAGCTACAAGGACCTTTGGCCTTCTTGCCGACAAACAAGTGTCGACATCCACTTTACATGCGTCCTCACATTTGAGGAGTAGGCTATGCTCTTCATGGCCGTATTCGGCTACAGACAGGCTTCATCATTCATACTGGCCATTGGTTTCCTGAGTTATTTCTTTGTGAGTCGCGGGATAGCTGCCTGGCCAGCTTGAACGGCACCCGAGGGAGGGGGCAGTCTTGGAGATTAGATATGTCCCAAATGATCGAGCCACCACACTTCCCACAGTGGATTAAGAGATTCCCAGATAACCAGACCATAACCCCACCACCAGCCTCCCCTTTCTACAATCAGCGGTTGGCCGGTACCATCTAGTATTGCGGTCTTAGCTGGCCGGGGGGGGGTCAGCGAGCTAAGCAAGCGTCCAACGCCCCCCGATCAAACGTGAGTGATCCCAATCTTGCCCTTGATTCAGCCGCGTATATCACACTGAACAGCCACGAGAACACTCTTTCAAACGTCGATATCCCGCCACACCCTGGGCGGGTTAGATTATCTCGGCCTTTCATAGTGACGGAGTGGATGAATCAATGTAATCAGCTTGACGACGTATGATGGCCATGGGTCGGCCGAGATTTTCTGACTTGTCGAAGAACGTAGTGGTCAGGTACAGTGTAGAGCGTTAAAAAGGAGTAGGAGAGATGGTCAGTGATCAATGAAGTCTCCTGGTGACACCTGACTGTAGACTTGCAGACCCGCCACCACCTAAACTGCCCCATCACGGCGGCCGGTGTCGTCGCTTTATTATCGAGAGCCGCGTCATGCAAGTTAGTGTCCCAGGGTCACTACCGCGTTTGTTAGCCCTGTGACCTCCACCTTCTCTCTCCTACCACTTCATCATTTCTGCGGTGTCTTTTTCCTGAATAGAACCCACCGCCCAGGACCTTGCGGGGGAGATGTGTGTGTGTGTGGGGGGGGGGAGGAGGTTACGCACGCTACCATGCATCCCTGCCGATCGGTGCCGCGGCAAAGCAAACGGGAAGGCGTAGCAGTTTATCCCCGTGATGCACACTTGACGGGCCGCAGTCCCCATTTCAAATCCTCAGCCCTGCATCCGCCCCGTCTGATATATGAGCGATATCTTCATTGTACAGCGGATCAGCACGTTGCCTTCTGGTTTTTTCTTTTTTTCTGAGAACCCGTGTCGTTTGATATTTCCTAATCTGGTAGATATTGATCCAGATTCCAGGTGGCAAGAGGGGCCCACCTGATGCGTGGTCCGATTGGAATGGTGTGGTAGGCTGATGGTTTAGCCTAACCATGCGCCCCAGCTCCATGGGCTTTACTGGAGATACCTTGTGGCGCTACGTAGTATACACGCCCTATAGTAGTCGAGGCCAAAGGAGAAGTTCCAGCGCATGATCCGTCACCTGACGGCATAATCAGCGCATGGACATGATGGCGGGATAGTCCGGTGCCTTCAAGATCACACGGACAACATCAACCCCGACTGCTTACTCTTCGAATAACCCGGCCACATGTCCCCATCCTCCTTACGTTTGACGAAGGTAGAACATGCCACGTGGAAACTCCAAGAGGTTCCTGGTAAGGGACGATTCGCCGGCAGCCTATCCTGGCAGTTTCTCATTTCGGCTGCTACGAGATTTTCTGGCTAGAGTCGTAGACCCGCCAAGGATTACCCTCGCATGCCTTGGCACTACAAACATTCCCACCTTCCGCTCGACCACTTGGTTCTACAATGTCGGGATAATAGCGTGACGTGGCGGGGGAAACAATACACCGAGGGCCAGAGTCGACCAACAAGGCAAAGAGAGAAGAGAGGGGGGACGCATCCCACGAGGCCTTGACATGCCGCATTGCTATCGAACATTACCATTCCGGCTCAACAGTCGAGGCAGAGGTTGGCTGCTTTGGACCGGATAAATGTTTGCTGCACGGGCTACACCTGACTATTAGGAACCTTGACGTAGATACCCTCTTCGGCCTGATTTTCATTCTAGACGAACTGGTGGACACCCGTGGGAACCCTAGGCCGTTCCAGTGTTCTGCATCACGACGTCTAGAAGGTGGACTCTGTACATTGGCGAAGCTGGTGCTTCAAGTTCTGGCTACATAAAGCTGTTTAATCGTACGCGGCAGCGGATAACGGGAGTAGTCAACTACGTCCTGTTTTACCCGACTCTACGTTATCTAAGCGTGGACTGGTCATTTTGACTAAACGGGGCCCCGTAATCGCCTGATGCCTATCCCTATCACTATAACCTTTTCTAGACGGCGCAGTAGTAAACACACTCACACGTCAGAATCACCCGGCCCAAACGATGAGATATTAATAATCCGGGGGCCTTAATTAAATCTAGATAGCTTTTAAACACGATAAGGTGGCGTTAACGGTACCCCCGTGCTTCCGGGGGGGGGTGATCTTTCCCGTTAAGCAACAGCCCGCTCTGATGACCGTCTGGCCGCTCAGTGGTATTGCGCGGTACCAGTTAGCTAAGGTGAAGCTACACTACGGCGTATCAGGTCGCCACCCGTGCAGACGGAACCAGCCCGCACGCGTTGAGAGCCATCACTTGGTTCAGAAATTTGGGTCAGTACTAATCTTGGTGTACACTGCTATCTAAATTAGTAAGCTTGACAACTGGTCACAGTGAAATCGTTGCGTGGTGATCAGCCCACTCCCCAACTTTATGTACTAGCTGCGTTCTGCCCCTTTAGCCCCGACGATTATGGCGGTGTAGGGTAGCCGCCTCCACCCCCCCCGCTCACCTGCGTATCCCGCCCAAGCTTCTACATAATCTGAGAACCTTGTCGGGTATCAATTCGATCCAAAAATTGGGCGGGATTCTTCTTATTTTAAGGTTCAGCCATGTTCCCCCCCCCCACAAAGCCAGGGTAGCCTGTTTTGATTGGTACGGGCGTAGTCTACTCGGACGATGGTTCTACATGGTGCGATCCGTAGATAGCAGTTAAGGTTTATTCCCCATCTGCTTCCACCCTGCATCACCAACAGCCCAAATTTTACCTGGAAAGATTCTCCTCCTAAATATCGGCACATCATCCTTCCCGCTCCGCCGCCTCTCCTGCAGAGTGACATTATCTTACCATGGATATGCCGCCAGGTTGATGGTAAGGGAGAGGTGATCCCCTCCGAAACCTAGAAAATCATGTTGCCCCCCTCCCCACCGCTGGCACCCAAACCGTAGTCCGGTTGGTACCAAGTTCGTTCATTTCATTTTGGTGAAAACACCCACTGTTGCGTCCAACCTCATTAACCGCCTTTACCACCACCAACACTGTCTCTGAGTTTTACCCGTCAGTGGCCTTAACGTCCTAAACCTCACCTGTGAGGCAGCCTTCGTCAATTACGATGTGTACGTGACCCACCAGGTCCGGAATAAATTTCCAAGCCTGACGGTTGGAAAGTTTAGCGACGGTTTAAGGTTTCCTCAACCCCCCGACTTCCCAGCCAACGTTTCAAAGTATTCAGTTAGCGGTCGGCTGAGCGCTTGTTTAGTAAACACCTGTGGCAGTGGAAAGGTACCAGCCCCGATGACTGACTGTGCAGAAAACAACCAGCGAGAGCCGGAAAAGTTGTATGGTCTATCCGTTACTGATTCGTAGTGGAGGGTCAGGGCCGGTCGTGACAAAGAAAAGGGCCTATAGGCGGAGAGGAAACATGCAGGGCTGGGTATCTAGTCGTAGAGTGCAATGAATCCAACCCTCCGCTTTCGACTGAACTTTGGGAGAGGTGGCATGCCATAACTTTAGTACCCTACATCTCGCAATAGCCGCGCCGCACAACGGGGCATCCTTTCGTGTGCCATTGGTAAACTCTGTCGGGTTGATTTCCTGACGCTTTTCCCGATCGCGGACAGTCCTAGCCCAGTTATTAGAGAAAAGGAGACCCAGGTCCTTCCTCACTTTTATATGACCAACTCTTACGCGCTGCTGAATAACCAGATCCCGTTTAGACTGAGATTTATATCAAAAGTAAACCAACGGAGAAATAAAAAAGACGGCAAAAGAGCTCTGTCGACACAAAGGGGATATTCAATAGCTGCATAGTGGTGCAGTATGGCTGGGTACAGGACGAGAATTCGGCGTGAATATAGCCCAAATTGTCGGAGCTGCAGGCCACTTTCACAACGGCAGGCGAGTCGGCCACCACGCCATCTGGAGAACGGTGGGGCGGTCGATCCGGGATTGCCTTGGCCTTGTCTATTGATCATCCTCTTCCTGCTCGCCCTGGTCCGAGTTGGACGGAGCAGCGGCTGCCGTCTCGGTGGGTTGTGCCTGTTTAAACGTCCGCAAAACCTTCGTACTGTACGATTCACAGAGATGGCACTTGTGGTACATAAAATGGTAGCTGGTAGTCGACCGTTTCTCACAGTCATTGCAGAAAATCTCAGATAGAGTGTCCCGGTACTCGGGCGGCATGACCTGTTCGGCCATAAGTCTGTCCAGCTCGCGAAACAAGCTGCTCAAGTCACCTAGCGACTTGCGGCAAATGGGGCACTGGAATGATGTGTCCATATAGCGCTGTAGACAATCCTTGTGAATAGGATGACCGCAGGACTGGGAGTAGCGGGAGCGTAGCACAAATGAGGTACGATTTAGCTACATACTGCAAGTGGATGTTTCGTGCGCCGCCACATCGAGGCGAGGGCAGCCGCGGTTTCCGTTCTGATAGGGGTACCTACCATGAAGACCATTTCCAGCTGAGAGGTGAACATAAATTCTCCGCAGATGGGGCAATCGCCGGAGAGCGTGTCCTCTCGGCAGCGGTGCTGGTCCCAGTAGTCACTGCTTATACAGCACCGACACTTGGTACAGTGCTGGAAGTCCTCCTTCGCGCCCATACGACAAATTCCGCACCCGTCGCAATGGAATATTTGTGCGTCAGGGTTGCTGTTCCAGAGGTGGCACGCGTCGCAGTAATACTTGCTTAGTTTCTGGCCGCATGCCGGGTCGGCACAGTGCTGGGCCGGGACCTGGATACTCTGGCAATGCATACACATCATGAAGCGTACCGTGTGCCTGCGACCAGACAGCAGAGCGGGTGAGGGAGGAAACGAGGGAAACAGCAACGGTGGGGGGTTATCTATAGCCGAGTAAAGTGTGTGTGTCAGCCCGGACAACCCAGTTGATGGGCGTGCTGCGACTCGGAGGGGTTGGGATTACCGCATGACACCGGCCGCTGCCACCCGATGAAGATTAAGCTGCGTGACTAACCTATCCAGGGTGTGGGTCTGCTGGTCCTCGTCGTGGCAGATACGGCAGGTGTACCAGCGGCGACAGCAGGCAGCCCACATTTTGGCGCCGCGCTCGTAGTGCTCACAGCCCAGATTTCCGCCGTTCTAAGGATGGGAAGTCGGTCGGAGGAAAATAGGAATCAAAAGGAAGGTAGGGTCTGGTTCGGTGTCAGGCTGGGAGGAGAGGGTTTAAACCCCGGAACGGCGAGCCATTCATTTCTCAGCCTTTCTCCACCAGCCCGTGACTGGGTCGGCGCCTTGGGGGATTCCCCCACGGGGAAAGGTGGAGGGGAAAAGGGGAAGTGCGCCGACGATTGTGGTTGGGAGAGGAGGGTGGAAGTCGTGGGTTCAGGTTGGCAGGTTACTTACGCTGTAGGTGGGTGTCAGCTCGGCCGTGGCAGCCCCTGGTAGCGTCTCGTCGTTTTGCAAGGACCCTGTGCCTTCGCTGTTTCCGCCGGACGAGTCGATGGCAGGTCTATGGTTCTCGGTCCCGCCTGGGGTCATGAGCCTCTACACGCAAAAGGGAGAGGCGGCGGTAGGTGATTACGTTCGAGGGGAAAAGCCTGTGTTAGTGCGGCTCGTGACGATGTTGCCCGAGGCCACGATCCTCAGTTCACGGCTGACCTACCTGAATGAGCCGGGGCTTCTCGTTGGCAGCGATCGTGGAGTCGGCCATGATCTCACGGATGCGTTGACGTAGCTGCGCCTGCGCATTGGCGGTCGACCCAGCGTCGGAAACGGACGCTGTCCCGGTCATGGCGGCAAAAGGCGACAGCTGGCTGGTTAGAGTTTGTCCTATCTTGAAAAGGGGCCGCGGTAGGTCCGGGGGGCAGCAGGTGTAGTAGCGGCGACGGGAAGGGGGACAGTAAACGGGCTCCGGACGATGTACACAATGGCGGTTAAGGAAAGGCGGGCTAGTAAGCAGATAGGTGGGTAACACGGCCAGGCTGGGCGGTCGAGGAGCGGGTAGAAGCTGGCCAAATTATTGGGAAGGTAGATAGCGGGGGGTGGACGGAGAGAGGAGAGCAGTCGGCAAGGGGGGAGGTGTCCAGGGCATCGTGGCGATAGGGTGGATGGCTTGGGAGAACGGGCGCGGGGGAGAGGAGCGGGATAGCCCCCCTAAATAATGTCAGGGCGAGCCTTCGAGTCTTCATACCTTCTAGCTTGCCCCCTCCACCGCCCACCCCGGCTGCTGGCTAGCCACTCTACCACTTGATCCCATCTCTCCGCAAATCTTTCCCACTGGGTGGACTGCGGACCACGCGACTGCTGCGCCAATATAGAGAGTCCGTAAAGCTCACGTTTCATCAAGTCTCTACGATGCGCATTGAAATTTAATTATCGTCACCCTGTGTCGCTCGGCGACCTCTGCTTGCCAGTGATCCTACAGGCTCTAGAACCACTTGACTGGAGCTTGGCAGGCTCTGATGTCCAGATAGCCATGGCTGCCTCCAGTGTGGCGAACGCCTTACTGCGCACCCGCCATTTGATATCCCTGAACTGCCAGAGGTTGCAGGGGACGCTCGGGAAGGATTGAAGGGAGGGGCTGGTGGAAGGTTACCTCTGGTGCTGGTTATGTCGATTTGGGTGACTGCAATCCGATGCAGTGGCGCATTTTTGTGATATAGCCGCGGGGGTAAGCGGCCCTAACTTCCCCGTATCCTTGCCAAGGCCTGGGGCGCGGGTTCAAGCCCGCATATTTATGAAGTGGTTGGCGGGGACCGTAGAACCAGAGGACTTGATGCTCAGGTGCGACAGGCCGCATCTAGTAAAAACAAACCACCCGCATAACCTTGCGTGTGACACAGCCCCGGCGGGTCGGAGTGGGGACAGGGTCGCCTTTAGGGCACCGCCACCAGCGATCAGACCCGGCAGATGGATCGTAAAGATACACCCAAGTCCCACCACCTGTGACGATGGGATCCAGCAGGTAGTCACTAGTGGCGCTGGTCGTCGGTGGGGCCATGAGGGGCACAGCAATCGAAATGCCTGTACAACCCCAGGTCCCTGTGCAGGCTATTGCGCAAAGCACTGGAGGAAGTGTGGCCGACGTAGGCTTAGCTGCCCAAGAACCAGTGGAGAGTCTTCGTCCGGCAATTTCGGGGCTATGCTTTCGATAAGTTTTCCAATACCGCCTGGCGGGTAGCCAGACCAGGGCTCGATATCAAGGGCGCAGAAGCCTCTGCGAAAGCGAGTTAGCCACCTGGTGACGGTTACGCGGCAAAGGATAGCCTAGTCCACCGGGGCAGTCAGACCAGGTACTATATAAGCTGCCTAGTGGCTCTCAAAACATAAATGACTAGTGCCGATCCAAACATCACGGTTGGTAAGTTTAGGCAGGGCAGGGGATAGGACCCAAGTAGGTGACGTGATAGAGGGGTAAAAAGGAAAGTTATGGGGTGAGGAATGGCCCAATTCTTATATGGTTTATTCGACTTACTTCCTCATTTTGGAGACTCCTCAGCAGTATCTACATCGACGATGTCTGGGACCGTAAGTCTCACGAAGCGCAAGAATTTAGAGCCAGTTATAATTCTGAGCAGTTCGGCAATGTAATAAGGCGGAGGCTTTATGCTGTAGCCTTTCCCTCCATTTCAGAAGATCCGAAAGGGTTGGATCTTTTGGTCCCTTTCTTGTGGACCATAAGGTGCGTTATAATGCTCGGAAGGGGGGTGGATAAGATTTAATAAGATGTAGCTTGAATATGAGATCGGTTTCGACTCCCCCCCCTTGAGAGCACAAAGAAAATAGAAGTAAGAGCGCGATCCGGGTTGGTCGCGATATCGAATCCGCTATACCTGTGTAGTTGGAAATCGGCTATTCCTTGGCAAGCCACCTTCCCCGAATCGGAGGACTCTGAGGTGTCGGGGTTACCAGGTGGATCCCCTCTCCTTTCATCATAGTGGATGGCAAATAATGATCAACAGTTTGTCTGGCGTAGATTCACAATTAATAGGCATATAATGTATCTGAGGGGGGCGCTTGGGTCTAGCACATCCCTTTCCTTGTTACCCAGCACGTCTATACGTTATTAAAGCAGCCAAGTTGTATTATGGGCCTACTCCTCAATGTATCCGAGTAACATGGCGCGGTCGGGACTAGCGTCGTCCGGTTTGAAATAGGAAAGGGTAGGGGAGGACTTGGACACTCCACAGCCTATGTTCCCACCACCTGGATGTCGAAAAAGAGAAAGCGCTCGATTCCCTATGGCAGAACTTTCTACAGGGTAGAAAACACGGTGTGGTTAAGTCTTCCCCCTTGACCGGAATCCCTCGGTCTCGAACTACAGATGATTTCCAGAGCCTCGAAGAGCTGGCCATCTTCAAGGGCTCCTGGACAAACAAAAATTTGTGACATGCCCCCGTCGCGATGTGCCAGTACTGACTGTCTCTTCCGAACTGTGTCAATGTCAACCGGGGTTGGGGCTAGGACACTTAAGGCAGCCCCTGAAGGGAATCGGCTTTCCCAACACTGCCATAGTCTCGGGGAAGTGTAGCCGAGTGTCTAGAACCCCGCCAGGGGTGCCGGCGCGAACGGGTGGGTGATTCCAGTATCTTAATAATCGCGGGTTGTAGGTGCTTCTAAGTCGAAGGCGGTGGCAGCGTCCGGGTGTTCTCGTTTACGGAGACAGCGAACCCCATCAGATTCACTTTACGTTCAGCCCTTTGTACCGAATCATTGCCAATCTGTCACTATGCATTTTGTGGCTTACTTTGTGCAGAATGTAAATTTCAAGGCGCCAAATTACGCTTGTATGTTTAAATTACCAAGGGATTGTCACTGAGGACACACCCAGAAACCCTTGAATTATAGCTTGTGCTCACACATGGGAATAGCACTGAAGCTGGCACTGCGAATGCAGCCTGGATTTCCACCTAGGCAGGGTTACATCCATAGACCTACCCAACATTTATACAGGCCATGCCGTCGGTATTTTCTTTTTCATCACAACTCCCTCAAAGCGTCCGCCAATGGCTATACATCACCATCGTGACCGCCAAGACCAATTAATTCATCTTCCTGCAAGCATATCCGCGAAAGCATTACAAGCCGTCATCTTTTTTCTCAGGCCTATTCTGAGACGAGACCGATAACTATGGTCAACTTTATTACTCTGTTCATCGTTGCCCTTTCCAACTACCTCCTAGCTGGCGCACAGCCTCACTTGTCTGTTCTCCAGCGCCGTGATGCGGCCCCGGTCAGTGGCAGTTTTACCGGCTATGTTACCTACTAAAACCCCTCAGTGGGATTGGACACCTAGCGGATGGCAGAACTCAGACAGCGACTTCGTCGCCTCCTTGAACGCCCCGCAGTTTGGTAATTCAATTAACCCCAACGCCAACCTCCTGTGCGGCCAGAAGGCCCTCGTCACGGGCCCCAAGGGCAGCGTGACCGTCACTATTGTGGACAAGTGCCCGCCCTGCAAGAGCGGTGACCTGGATCTAAGCGTCGGTGCTTTCGATCAGATCGCCGACCAGGCCGCCGGCCGCGTCCCTGTCCGCTGGACCTGGACCCAGAACCTCTTTGGCTGTAAATGAACCGAGTCAACCGTGTATACTTTGGTCGCCATTTACTCCACTCTCCAATATCCACCATTTGTACAACACCTTGAAGAGCCGAGTGGATCGGAGTGCGGATATATATAAAAATAAAGCCACATGGGTTACATACATTTTTGATGCAAATTTTACCAAAAACTTACGTTCCTGGTCAGTGTCCTACGTGTCCGTAACGCTGCATGTTCAATACGTTTAATAGGCTAGTAGATTAGAGGCATACTCGCTATTAACACTCATTCTATGGTCAAGGACAATACAAAGTATAAAAATGCACTGAGCCAGTATGCGACCTCGGGTGTGGGATGTTTTAAGCGAGCATGCCGGATGATAACGAAGGACAACCATGGATAAAGACTTGGATATTACTCGCCTATAAAATCTGGTATTCTACGGAGTCGTGTTTTTAGCGTATAATTAACTGTAGAAAGGAAGCCAGGCCCTATCGTCCTCAACCTCTACGTTACGTTCGCCGAGCTTCCGCTAGGGCGCTTTTAGACTATCAAGTATTCAATCGTCTATTACTAACGGTCGATGTTAGCACCCAGCAACCGCACATGTATGGACACCGATCTTGTAAATGAAGTGCGCGACTGGTCTTCATCCATAGAGTTACCAGGGCCCTGCTCCACATATAATGGCTGTGGGAAGCCACCTGATCTGAGTAGTTTGGTGGCCCTTTCCTTCAATAGCACGTTTGCCTCGACCAAGAAACCATTTAGACAGCGTATAGCGGACAGTCCATATACTATATTTGAGGCTACGCGGTCGAAATCGGAACCATAAATGAATGACACACCCCGACCCAGTGATGTCTTCACGTTGCCACAGTTCTTCGTACTGCCTTGGTCAATGTCATTCTTGGTTCGTCCAGGGCGCCACGCCCTCCACACCCTCCACACCCTCCCCTCTCCTACCTGTCCCGTAGAGGCTTATTTGCGTGCATGTTAAATGAGAACTGCGCGCATCCCTAATCTCTGCGATGCCGATTTCCCTCGCATGGTTACCCAGGTCTATCACAGATTATGTCAGATAATGGCAACGGAGTTAGCAAGGGCTGCTGAACGTACGCCCCTAGGCCTCAAATTTCCACCCTCCCCATCGTCCCCTGGCCACTTTTAGTTCCCGTCAGAACTTGGTTCTCTTTGTGCGCTACCGGAGATCTTGCCACCGGGTTCTCGCAACGTACATGACCCTTCTCCCCTTGGCCTCTGCCTTCTCCTGAAAAGTATCCCATATTCGCCACCTTGTCTGCGCTTTCGACGGCATCAGCCTCCAATCCTTAGAAATCCTCGACATTCAGGGCTCTCCTTAAAACCTCAGACTGGGACGGGCATTCGTCGCAGTATGATGCCCATGGACCTTTTAGCAAGGACCGGGGACCTGGTCGCTATGCATGGCGGGGATCTAGTAGAAGCCTTTCCTGCTCGTCCTGCAAGCCACACTTCGTCAAATGTACAATATATACCCTCCTTCATCTTACCTTCTCCTTTCCCTTCGCCCCATTTAGCGACTGGTGCATGATGGGTGACCCGCCGCTTCACCTGCCCTGCCATTAGACCACACCTCTGACCCGCACATAGCTACTTTGTCTTCAGCTCGCAACGATTCACCATCCTCCTGGTTCCTTCTCAGTCTGTCGTGCTGTAGGCTGATCTATTAACCCACCTGCAGTCCATCCGCCTCCTTTCCCGCCCCCACTGGCTTCCGTTCTTGATTCCTTGAGCCAGCACCCTGTCAACCTCACCTGTCTATCGTTTCCGGTGGTAACAGACAACTAACATCATGAACCCTAGTCCCGAGTGTAATGGTCACCAAAACACAGCTCCAGTGACGACTGCATTGTCCCTACCTGTTTTGTACGAGTGACCAGCGGAGTTAACCGGGCGACACGGGGTAATTGAAAGCCTTCCAAGCCGCCATCCATCGCTGCCTCCTGCCCTTGGCACTCTACATGTCGTCCTGACTAGTAAGGTAAATATAAATACCTCAACTGGGTTTCCCTTCCACAACCTGTCATCACAACCTACTTCACTCTATCTACTCCCGCACCTGCCCTTACAAGCATAGCCTGCTGGTTCACGCTGCCTGCTTATTTATATTGTCATTTCTTCTATTAGTTAACGTTCTGATCTCTTTCTCGTTACTCTGCCCCACTTACCTTCCTAGCAACCATGAAGTTCCTGTTTTGCCTCTCCGTACTCGGTCTCGTCGTGGCTGGTTCCGCGGCTAAGCCAACCGATTCCCTGGGCGCTCGTGAAATTGGATGGCCGTCCATTGACGGTATGGATCTCGGGATCCCGAGTACCCAACGCCTGCAGAGCCACCGTGGTGGCCAAGACGAAAGCGACTTTTCCAACCAACTTGGTGGCCAAGATGAGGGTGGCTTTTCTAACCGCCATGGCGGCCAAGATGACGGTGGCTTTTCTAACCACCGTGGTAGCCAAGGAGAAAGCAGTCTGGCTAATCACCATGGCGGCCAGAACGACGGCAGCCAGTCTAACCAACGTGGTAAGGACCAGGGTAGCGGGGGCGGCGCGGTCGATCAGTCCAAGATGCTCGACCTAGTCAACACCCAGCGTGGTCAGAGCGGTCTGTCTTCTTTGCAGTACAGTTCCGATCTGGAGCAAGCAGCCCAGTCCCAGTGCCAGTACCAGTCAAATTCCCAAACGATGACCCACAACAACCCGGAGGGCGACGTCGGTAAGCGTCTCTCGAACCTAGGCGTACGCTGGTCGTACGTTGCCGAGAATGTGGCCGAAGGCCAGAAGAACGAGGACGATGTCATGAACTCCTGGATGAACTCGCCTGGCCACCGCGCCAATATTCTGAGCGCCAAGAGCACCCACACCGCCACCTACCGCGTCGGCAAGTATTGGACCCAGGTTTTTGCCTCCCTGTAAGAGGCGAGACTAGTACTCCCATCTTTACGACATTGCCCAGTTGACCGTTCCGTTGCTCTCGCACATTTCTTGTCGTCCTTGATATTTACTACCCACCACGGGTACCTCAATGCGTTTGACCTCACACTCTACCCACCTTGCACCCATCTTGGCTTATGACGCTATCAATAAAGCAACCAATAACGAGGATAGGGATTATGGCGGTTACGCATGATGTGGATGCATTCAATTCACTCGCCAGTGGCCGGTAGTAGAGGAATTCCAGACCAACCGAAGCAGATAAGATAGGTGTTTATTTGGCCACTGAACTAGGCTGAGAGCGCCTTAACCACATCTTCGTGGCTGCTGGCTGCCCTAGATTCAGCATATGATCCCCGACGATCTTAAGCCACTAGACAATCATCTGATTAAAATAACTGGCATCGTCCTAGTCCTAGCTTGGGGCCATCAGAAGCATCCCACCCAATCGTAGCTAACTGTTTTCTTCCCATAGAGCGGTGGCTCAACTGACAGATGGGTCAAATGGATGCCGGTTTTAGTAAAGTAAAAGCGAAATCTAGCACACTTTAAAAACTTGAATGACCAGGATCTATATACCAGGCGGTCCGGCTTGATCTCGATGCTTGATGAAATGGAGAAGAGAAGTAAATAATTTTAACATCTCACGAATAAGTTTCCTAGGATTTACCCAATTGTCCATGCCTTCACCGCCCAAAAATCAGATACTGCTCTTCTTCTGGCGGGAGGGGTACACCCAAGCCCGTTGCCTTTATTTCTCAGACCCCGCCACCGCCCTGTGCAAGCCAATATTATTATTAAACAGGCTGCGACCCCCGCCGTTTACCCCTCCACCTCACCCACCCCTACATAAGCCCTTTCATCACGACAGAGAGGCCGGTACGTCGGATGGCGGTCCGCTAGTTGCGGTGGCCGATTCTCTGGATGACTCGCCGACCGGGAAACCGAACCCGGTGTCCCCGCCCGTCGGGTACGCGCCCGACCAGGCGTGGCCCAGACCACTGTCGTCAGCCCTACCGTCATGGTAAGGCGGGTACCCTAGGGAAAGACCCGGGGCGGGCCCAGCACGGCCGGATAGGGGACCAAAAGGTTGTAATTGAGATAACTGCCACTCGTAGCGCTGCTGCTGCTGCTTCAGGCAGGCATCGGCCACCTGCAGGGCCTGGACCAGCTCGCCCTGTCGCAGCTGCGCCTGGCCCAGCTGGGTTTCCATATCACGTAGGCGCACCATCATTTCGACCCGCTCGGGGATCAAGGCCAGCAGGGCGTCCGCCACCTCCTGCTTTGTCCACCTTTCCACCTGCGCCTTCATTGTGTCAAGCACAGCGGGGCTTAACGGTCCAGTGGGGTCAGCCAGGGGTGGTGCGGATGCGGGAGCATGCGTTAGTACTGGTGTCGCCTTTGGTTCAGGCTCCGAGGTTGGGGCTGGGGTCCCCGTCGATACCGCGGGTCTGGTGGAGGTAGCCACGGCCGCAGAATCGGGGGTAGTCACGGCCGAGCCAGCAGGCGGCGTTAGGGCAGCGGCAGTGGCGGAGACGGCCGGTGCATCTGTAGTAGTTGCAGCCGATTCCGTCGGAGGTGGCCGAGGCGATGGCTTCGCCAGAGTGGCAGACTTGATTATGGATGCCCGTGTGGTAGAAGCTCCAGCAGGGGTTGGGGGTGATGGTCGACTCGCGACCGGGCGCACGGTCACCTGGGACGACGTCGAGACCGATGTAGCGGTTGGTTGGGGCTTGGGGACAGGTAATGTGGCCTTGGGCGCTGGGGCTGCCGCCTTAGACGCCGCAGCAGCTTTGGACGCCTTGGGTGCACCCCGACCAGCGTCCTTACCCGACTTGGTCGTCGCTGACGCTGGTGGCTTTTCGTCAAACTGCTCCAATAGCTTCCGCTCGCGCTCCTTGGAAATGTTGCTCTCCAAGATGCGCCAGGCCTCTTTCAGGAGCAGTTTACCGACGATTCCGGCCAACTCCTCCCGCCCTGTCAACAGGCCCTCACAAAAGTCGTCCATAATATCCTGGCGGTCCATCAGAAAGTGACTAGTGGTGGCGTGCCACTTGTGCACGAAGGCCCGGATTACGGCCTGCTCCAGCTGCTCGGCCTCGGCGGTCAGAAAGCCTAGACAGTCGATACATACCTCGGCCAGATCCTCGGCGGTCAGTAAGGTCTCCATGGCCGCGATGGACCAGCCGATCACGTCCTGTTGCTGGCGCTGCTCAACTGCGCGCAGGCGCTGCCGAAACTCCTTCTTGGTGGCTAGAGCCAGGCGGCCTGCCACGGTCGGGGGCGAGTCGTGAGTCCACGCCTCACCGAGGGCGGTCAGTTCCGCATAGATTCTGTCGTTCTGCTCGGCCACTGTCCGGTGGATGCGTTCAATGTTGCTCTCCAGTTTCGGCTGGAGACGGGCCACCGCGGCCAGGGCGGCCTGGCGCAGGGGCTCGAGGTCGCGCAGGGCAAAGTCGGGCAGCTCCTCTGCGGGCGCACCGTCCTCGCCCTCGGCCGCATCTGTCGCGTTCTCGCCCTGGTTACCCTCGTTTCCGTGGTCGCTACTGGGGGCTGGTGGGCGTGGGAACTGGCGCAGCGAAATCAGGCGTTTCTGACACATGTCTAGACACTCGCACAGAATAGATTCGAATTCGCTCACGAAATCGCGGGCCACGCCATAGTAATTGTCCAGGAAGGACGTGCACCAGCTCCGGCTGATGTCCCGAAGATTGGTCAGGTAGTTGGTGAACACTGTGTCGACCTGCTCGAGAGTCAGGCCCTGGGTATCTGTGGCGGCGTTGCGTTTACGATTACCCCCGCGTTTCGCCCCTGACGACCGGCGCAGGGTCTCGAGGGCTGTCGACCAGTACTCGCCGAATGGCGTGGCGATCATCTGGTGGGCCTTGTGGAAGGCCTCCTGGGTGCTAGTACAGCCCTTTTCTAGCAGGCGAACGCGCATAGCCTCGATTCGTTGGACACTACGGATGAGCAGGTAGGTGATCTGCCAGACTGGGTTCATCTCGGTGAAGAAGCTCTGGCGGCAGTCTTCACGGGGCTTAATGATGGCTTCGTTGAAGAGCACGCGCTGCTTTTCCAGCTCGGAGGGGCCCGGGTGGTCGGTTGCGTTGTGCTGGCAGGCGGGATAGGTGTGAGTAGAAATGAGCTCGGAGGTGATATTGCCCAGCAACGGGAAGCGCTCGCTGGGGAGGGTAACCGCGGTACGAGTGAAGTTGAGTGCCGGGAGGAGCAGGGCCGGGTCATTGGGGTCCTCCGTATCCTCAAAGGGGAACAATTTGATGACCTGGTCGAAGGCCATGTCTTCGTATTCATCCTCGAGGGGGAAGGTCACGGCCGAGTACCAGGCGACGACGCGGTCCGTGATTGCACTCACGAGGTTGCCGTACCCGTCGGCGGGCGAGGTTTCGGCGGCCGGGGCCGGGGGCGGCGCAGCCTTGGTGGCCCGACCCTTACCCTTGACCTTGGCCCGGGGATCCTCGCGAGGCGTCGGGACGGGGGACGCCGGACGGGGCGGGGGACGCGGCTTGCCGGCGGCCAGGTCGCGCTGATGCTCGGCCACGGTCTCGGCCATGAATTTGCGCAACTTCTCCATCAGTTCCACCGCAGTGGGGATGCAGTCGCGTGGGTTGACGAGGGACGACGATTCACCTGACCCGGCCTCGGCCGGTTGGGTCTCGGTCTCCACGCGGGGCCGCTGCTGCTGCTTCTTCTTACCACCACCGGACCCCTTCTTGTGCTTCTTATGCGCATTCTTGCCGTTGGACGACCACCCGGCAGCGGCCGAGTGGGAGCCGCCGTCACTGCCGTCGCCGCGAGGCAGAATGGTCTTGCGGTACACCCACTGTGCCCAATCGCGGCAAAAGTAACAGGTCATGCCGTCCTCGTCACAAGCCCGGAAGCGACTCATCTCTTTGACCAGCTGGTTGGTATCGATGCGCAGGGCGGCGATCGGCGGGTAATGCATAAAGTCGATCTGATCGAGGTCGACGCCGGCGGGGGCCTGGGCCCGGTTGGCTAGAATGAGGGACTGTTGGGCGATTTCGGAGGCCAGGCTGATCGCGGGCATGGCCGGGGTCGGGGCACAGGCACAGTTGTCAGTGGTGGGCGGCGAACGGGGTCCCGCGGCACGCGGCGCCGGGGTGGCCGACCGGCTGGACGCGAGCGAGCCCAGGGGAGTTTCGAATTGGACCGAGCCGTCGAGGGCTGGGGACGAGCAAGTGGGCGAGGCCGTGGCACTGGCGCCGGGGAACAGTTTGGAACGCGGGCCCTTGGACTTGGAGATGGGCTTGGTGGTGGGTTTGGGCGGCTTGTCGGCCATGCTCAGGTGTTGCTTGATACTCTCCAGGCCCTGGAGGATCGACTGAGTGTCCAGGGTGAATTCGGGCACGGTCGACATGGTCAATGGAGGGGTGGTGGTGGGTGCGGGTAGCGAGAATGGTGCCGGCCGTGGTGAGAGAAGGGGAAAAATGTAAGAGGGAATGTGGTTGACTAATGGGTCTGAGGTGCGGGTGTTTGTGCGTGTGTAGTGAAGGGGTGTATCTACGCAGCGTCGAGGGTGCGGGTTGGTGTGGGCGGTGTTGGTCGGACGGCGAATTCCGGTACGAGCAATGGCTAGTGCATCTAAACCGAGGGCGTGTAGCGACGAGGGGGAAAAAAAAGAAAAAGAAAAAATTATGGACCGAAGCGACGGCGTTTCTCCACTGGCGGCGGCATGTGGAGTAAGCAAGGCGAGAGGAGAGACCGCACGCAGGCCTAGTCACGCACCGCGCGGCCCGTTCAGGCAAGGCGTGGGGCCTTTGTTGCGTGGCGAGCCGGCCCGGGCTTCTTAACGGCCAAGCGTGCCACGACGCCAGCGTTGACGGCCACATGGGGACCAAAGGGGCCCGCAGGCCGAGCGGCAAGGTGCCCATCGGAGGGCAGCTCCGTGGAGGCTCGGGGCCAATGCCATATAGGACCGGGCCAGGCCCCCGAGTGGAGGGATCGGATCGCCGACGCACGGGTAGCCGCGTTCTGCCCGCAACCATACCCTGGCATTTCGTCGTCATCAGATACCTGCTCGCTCCGAGCAAGAGCGGCCGGTGGCTTTGCAGGGTACTTGGATCCACCTCATACGGCCGAGGAAGCTGCTAATGGCTGCCCAGCATAATCGATCTACCCCGCATCTACAGGATCGCCCGTCTTTGCGGCAACCCCCACCCCACCCTCAATTGGCCTGATGGCGGCCCAAGGTCAGCCGCTGGCCGCGTCGCACGCCTGCTAGCTTTCCGGGAAACGCTGCAGTCCCACCTCAAGATTTTTTTCCTGATATAAATTAACCATCGGCAAATGGCGTTGCTGAGGCTGGCGGTAGTCAGGAAAGGTGGACGAGGGAAGGGTCCAGATTAGGTTATGGAAGGCGGGCAATCACGCGTTGCGGTGGATCGTCCTCTCACCTCCACCTCATCTTGGTCCACGCCCTTCTTCGACGCAGCCGGACCACCGAGTTGTGGACGAGCGGGGGGTGACTGGTGCGATGTCCTGGCCACTACCCCAATTAGGAGTCGACCAACTCCCCTCCCACAGCTGGCTATGCTGTTTTTCGTCGACAACACTGCGGTCCTTGTATATATGGATCGTCCGTTACCACCACCGCACCCTCACCTGCGCTGGGCCGGCCCACGCTGGCCTGGTCGCCGAGCTTTTAAATACGGCACGGCTCGGCCCTGGCCCCGACGCCCCGCGACTGGTTTCTTACTGCCATTATCAATTTGTACCCATCCCTTGTCCTACATCTCCAAAATACTGAACACCAATATTCCAAACCTTCCTGGCTTTTCCGCCCCCCCTCCTGCTTCTTGCACGTATCAGCCCTTTCGCATCTGCAAGGGCTATTTAGTGCCATTACAGAGGCTGTCCTGCGGGGTACCTTTTCAGCCTCACCCGTCTTAACGCTCCCAGCTCTGTCACTACGGACCGCAGAGTCGGACGCTCTGACCCCTCCCGCCTCCGTTTGGCTGGTTAACCAGTGCCACGCTCTATCCTTCGGAGAGCCAGAAGGCCTTCCAGTTGACCCCGGTCCCCCGCATGTGGCGAATTGCCGTCCTCGTCCTGGGAGCCTTGGTCCCTTGGACCGCCCGGAGCTTTGGATGTGCACACGTCGCCTTCGTTGCGGTCGACATCGTCCTGGCCAGGGCCACCACCTTGGAGGTGGTGCGCAATCTCACCACGCTGGATTTAGGCACGGGCGCCCTACTTGGTTATTACGGCCCACATTCGCCCAGCGACACCATTGTCTTCCAGGTACGTCCAATTCCCAGGTCAACACTCATACCACCCGGACTTCTCAGGGCAAGGCTCGGCTCCCCTCACCCTTCGCCGCCGTCTAACTGTGCCCTCTCCTTTCCACATAACCCACCCCCGCGCCACCTAGGGTAACCTCTGCCACTACGCGGACTGCTTTGGGCCAGTGCACTCAGCTGGCGCCCCGTCCGTATCTAGCTTGGCCCTCCTGCACACCAATGCCGCGTCCAGCTCGCTATCCAGCACGGCGAACCGCAATGTGACCCTGGTGCTAGCCTATACGGATGGTGTGGCCACCGCCCCGCCGAGCGCCGAGACGATCGGGCAGGGTACCGGCCTCCCCACGGCCGTGACCAGCACAAAGCTCGGAGCCATCCTCGACAATCTCCTGGCCACCGTGCCGGGCTTTACCGGCAGCACGTCGGCCGTCGACATGTTCAGTCAGCGCGCCGTCCAGGCCCTGGCCGCCGCCACCTGGAACACCACTTCCCTCGTCCCTCAGGTCTACTTGCGGGCCAACGTACTGCCGAACGCGGCCAGACAATCTGGCCAGTCTGTCGCACGCTCTTCCGACTCGCCCAATTCCACCGTCATTATAGCCGCTGTTGTGGGAAGCGTCGTGGGTTTAGTGGCAGGTAAGTCTAGAGTTCAACTTACGCCGACAGGGAGGTTGTTCGTGACGGACCGGTCTGGCCCCGTTGCGAAGCACCCAAATTCGCCAGCTGTCGCCGCCTCGATCCGACCTGACCCGCTCCATCCTGCCCTCCCCTTCCCTATCACCCTTCACCAGTCGTGGTCTGCATCTTGTGCTACCGCTCCCACCATTTACAGGCCAAGAAAATGGCCGCCCGGCGTCGGGTGAGTATTGCCCTCGAGCAATCCGTATCCGATCCCCCAGACCAGCAGCATGCCTTTATGATCAGCCGCAACGTCCACCGCGGCGACTGCGTGACATCGTTCTTCTCCGCTCAAAGCCGGCCTACCGAGCCCCCACTAGAGAAAAAGGACCTCAAGTCCATGCGGGTCTACCTGGTCAACGAGAAGAACCGACGCAATCTCCTACGTAACTGGCAGAATACGCTCGATCGTCACGGCTCCCTGGTGGGCCTTGCGATGGGCGGTCAGTCCCACACGCCCGGCCTCGACGGTATCGGCTCGCCCATCGCTACCGGCGCCTCTGCGCGGTCGGGCGGTCCCGAATCAACTCAGGACACTTGGCTTGGCCATGTCATCTCCCGCTTTGGTGCCCGGCAGGCGCGGTCGGCCACAATTACAGGAGAGGGGACTTCTATCGCGGAGGACACCCCGCGCTGCGCGATTTGCTGCGACACCTTCCTTACCAACGAGTACGTCCGCCAGCTCCACTGTCACCACGTGTTCCACCAGGACTGCATTGACCTGTGGCTTATCAAGTGCTGTCGCCTATGTCCCATATGCAAGCACGACTGCACCAAGCCGTTGGTGGCGGCGGCGGCGGCGTCGTCCTCCAAGAAGGCCGGCCCACCCGCTGCGCAATAACGTCTCCGTCCCCACCCCTGTATCATTTTGTGTCACTTAATCTGGGGCTTCCAGCCGGCCCCCTGTGTTTGTATCTCACCTGGCGTTGTGAGATGTGCCCTGTGGGTCGCATACTAACCTCCCACACTATTCGCTAATCCTAGTATACCCTCTGCCGGTCGTTTATAGCCTTTGGACTACACGGCATGCTATTATTTCCCAGCGGTGTTTCCTTCCCGCTGGATGTCAATATAAACATCGACGGTTTAATCCTTGTAGCTGTTGAGTCGCAATGTCGTTCCCGCCGCCACCGCTAAGCGACGGGAGACAGACTGGCCAGCGCATCCACACTGCACAGGCATGGTGAAAAGGTTGGTCAGGCCACCATGCGCCTGCTGGCCGGTCCACCAGATCCGCCCATACCACCATTGCCGATCCTCGCCGTAATCATAGTGGTATCCTCGCCAGTCTCCACTCCTTGCACTACCGACCCAGCCCTGGACCGTGTACCCCATATTCCTAACGTGTACGATGCATTTTCAGACGGTAGGGGTCACCTGTCTATCCTTCGATCTGATACAATCCCACGGCGGTCCGCTTAATTGCTTCTTATTTCTATAGTCGTGGTCCAGCGGCCATCGACTTGGGCACGACCTGGGTCGCCGTTCCCAGGCCCGGCGTCGGGGAAAACGTGGCGTGGGTAAGTTGGCGACCGCCGGTCTTTGCCACCGTCAACAAGTGGTAGAATATGAACAATCTTTTTTTTTGCGTGCTCTTATTGTGGGAGATCTTTAATTAATATATTGTGTCGTGAACTAAACGACGTCGTGGATGCTGGTTCGCCGGTGGGCGCTGTCTCCACAACTATACGCATCCCAGCCTACGAAATCAGTGACATGTAACCTAATCCGGGAGGCCACGCCCGCTGTAATGAGATCCGCCCATTTGAGCGCAAGCTAAGGAGCCAGAGAGGATAGGTATTGAACGGTGGATACGCGACGCCCTACATCACGCCCGGTCGCGCTCGCGACTCGGCCTCTAACCCTCGGTCTCGAAAGGATCCTTGCGCTGGACCTGGGCCACCAGCTCGGGGACGTATTCCACAGCAGGATCAGGGATGAAGGTGGGAAACGGCGGCGAGCCAGCCTCCTTTGGGAACTTACGGGCGCCGTACTTGCGCACGGAATCTCGGACCCGGATGTAGCCCTTGTCGGCGCCAGGGACGGCACCGCGCACCCAGATTAGGTTGAGGTCGCGGTCGACCTTCATGACCTGCAGGTTCTGCACCGTCTTTTGGTCATTGCCCATGTTACCGGCCATCTTCTTGCCCTTAAACACTTTACCCGGCTGGGCGCGCTGGCCTGTGGACCCGCCTCCGCGGTGAAAGAGCGACGAACCGTGACTGGCCGGACCGCCCTTGAACCCCCAACGCTTCATGACACCCTGGAAGCCCTTACCACGCGAAATGCCCGTCACGTCGACGAACTGGCCCGGCACGAAGTGTGCGGCCGTCAACGACGTGCCGACCGGCAGGAGGGCATCCTCGGTGACAGGAAACTCGAACATGCGCGCTTTGGGATGTACCCCCGACGCGGCAAAGTGGCCTAGCAGCGGCCGGCTCACCCTGGTGGGGTCCACGTCGATGGCACCCACCTGGATACGGTGCAAGGCGCGCGGGTGGGTCGGGGGCAAAATGTGGACAACGGCCACCTCTTGGAACTTGAGGATGGTCACGGGCACGCGCACGCCCCACTCGTTCCACATACCGGTCATGCCCACCTTAAGGGCCACGAGACCGCACCGTATCGATTCCGGGGTCCAGGTACGGGATTCTAAGGCGATGGGCGCCGACACTTTGGCCAGGTTCGCCGACCGTTCGGGCTGTTTGACGAGCTCGGCCTTGGCCAGGGGATTGGTGGTGCGGACGTATTTAGACCGGCTCTCGGCCGAGTTGGAGGCGGGGGCCGATGGCGACGCGTGAGTGAGCCCGGCCAACCCTCGGGCGGGCAACCGGATGCTGGCACCCGAACGACCCACGGCGAAGCGGGCCAGCAGGCCGGCTCGTAGGATCTCCATGTCAGATAAGGGTACAGACGTGGATCAAAGGTTTGAAGGGCGTAAGGAAGGTGGGCCGAGTGGAGATCGGTTGGACGAATGGCGGACAAGAGGTAGTAAATGGGACCGATGTCTGGCGACGAAGCGCGATCGTAGAGAGGGACGGAGGGAGGGAGGGGCAAGGAAGCTGATCACAGCGGTGGGTTCGAAGGTTGCCGAGTAGTGCCGGCCGACGGATTGTAAGGCAACGGGGGGGGTGATCTGATCGGGGTGGTCGATGACTGGCGCATGGCCTTTTCTTTCGCCCATTCCCTGCCGTATGGCCCCCACCGGCGGTGGGCACTGCGCCTTGGTTACTTTAGTATCCAATTGGGACCTTCTGAGCCAAACAGGTAGATAGCCTTCGCCTTTCATCCCGGCTTCTCCGTTCATTCCCATATGGCCTGACACTGCTGAGCGCCTGTGACCCTACACTTGTCCTTATCGTCCAACATCCCCGCGGGCTATTGCACTATCCCACAGCGAGACCCCTACCTTGGAATACACTTCTGGCAGCTCGGCTCGCCCTCGCCCTTCCGACCCGCCTTTCGTTCTCCGCGAGCCATTCTTAGCTTCGCCTACTGCCACCGATGGAGGAGCTGGACGCTGCCGTGGCTCGTGCTCTACAGGCCGAGGAAGCCCAGGCCTCGCTGGCAGTCGGCCTCTCGAAAAATTTCCGACCGGTCACCGACCCTCTGCTCGACTCGGTCTTCCCGGACTTGCACGATTTGTTCCTGCTGTATAACGAAACTTACTTTTGGGGCAAACTGCACATGGTGGAGGTCAAATGGTCGGCCCGTATGCGACTCTGCGCGGGGGTTTGTTCGTACCACGGCCGCGAGGGGTTCTGTTCGATCCGTCTGAGCGAACCGCTACTCAAGTTCAGGCCCGTCGAGGACTTCCACGCCACGTTGCTCCACGAGATGATCCACGCCTATCTATTCGTTACCCACAATAACCGTGACCGCGACGGCCACGGCCCCGAATTTCACCGCCACATGGAGCGTATCAACCGCGCCACCGGCTTCCGGATCACCGTCTTCCACACCTTCCACGACGAGGTTAATTATTACCGCACCCACGTCTGGCGATGCAACGGACCCTGCCAGGAACGGGGCCCCTATTTTGGCTACGTGCGGCGCAGCATGAATCGATCTCCGCAGCCAGCTGACCCGTGGTTCTCTCAACACCGGGCCACCTGTGGGGGAACCTTCACCAAAATCTCGGCGCCCGCCCCGGCACCGCCCGGACCCTCCCGCAAGCGTAAAGCGGTGGCCGCCCCAGTCGCTAAGGAAATGTCTACGGACGAGACGACCCGGCGGGGTCCCCTCGACACCTACTGGGCCCTTTTAGGATCCTCCGGTCACCGCTTGGGCTCAGAAGACAGGTCTGCGCACCATTCGCCACGGACACCGAAACCAGCGCCAGCTTCCGACCGGGAAATTGAACCGGCTAGCTGCGCTAATCGGCTACGCCCGGTGGAACCCCCGCTGTTGTCTAAGGCCCCACCGGTCGTTATCGACCTAACCGAAGCCGTCCACGAACCGGACGGCCGTGGGAGCTGCTGCGTGTGTGGCAACACCGGCATCCCCATGTCGCTCATGAACCAACACCTTGATAAGTGCCTTACCCAGTCGTAAGCCGCGCACAAGCCCTCAATTCGCCTGCTCATTACACGTCAGGTCCAAATGACGCGAAAACACGCCTGTAACTGGCATTGTCACCATCACTGTATTCCATCCTTTTTTGGGTTAAGATTTCTAGCCCCTGTTATCTAGCTATTTTAATTTGTCATAGGGTCGTTCTTAAATATATAGAAAGTTTCGATCACCGCCCCGCTCGATCGCGAGTATTTTTTTTGGTACAAGCTTAGCCCCTTCTCCCTCCGCCCCACCCTCTGGTCTCATGTCGAACTGGCCTCCGATCCTTGGGTGCGGCTACCCGAAGGTGATGGTGAGGTGTGGGCATCGTATCCGTAACGCATTTAAATCGGCTTTACGACAAGCGCGTGGTAGGGTCACGGCACGTAAGTGTGGCAGTTGTGGTAGAAGGATGAGTAAGTCCGACGGGTAGATTCGGCCGAGGTACAGCCGCAGGCGGCGTAATGCCGACGAGGCAAGTTTGTGGGCCGGTAAAAGATCGGTCGGGCGGTCTGGATCGACGTCCGCCTCTAGGGCAAATTCCGTCAGGTGCGGGGCGTGGGCCAGGAGGTGACGATAACCTCGGTCGGTCACGGCGGGCGGGTCGCCCACGGTCAAGGTAAGGCGACGCAACCGTGGGCAGCGGCGGCCCAGGAGGGCCAGCGTGGGATCGTCAAGCGGAGCGTGGCGTAGGGTCAGGGAACGTAACCGTGGCCAAGCCGTGGCGAAGAGACCCTGGTAATGTGATGGGCCCGGTGAGGGATCGGCCGAGGCGGCCTCTACAAAGGCCCAGGCGTCCTGGGCCAGGCTTAGATGGGTCAGGTCGACCCAGTGCGCCGGGTGGAGGTGGATTAAAGCGGGGATATTGTGCGGAGTAAGACCCGTCACGGTTAAGCGGCGCAGCCGCGGACAGCCCTGGGCCACGGCGGCCAAGGTGGCGGGACCCGTCCGGAGCGCGTCAATCTGCAGGTGGGCCAGGTCAGTGAGGTACCGGGCGGCGGCGGCCAGGGCGGCGTCGGGGGCGCGGCGCGGCAGGCGGAGGGTTGTCAAGTGAGAATGGGCCTGGAAGAGGGCGGTCCAGATACGGGGGTCGTTGGTGCCGAACCCGACCAGGGTGAGGGCGGCCAGGCGGTGGATCCCGTGGAGAAGGTCAACCGGGACCTGGATTGCTAGACCGGCAGTATGATGTGTGGGGTCCTGCCGGAGGTCAATGTGGGTGAGGCGACCGGCCAGCGGGGCCACCCACTGACGGAGAAGGGTCGGGGTGACGCCGTGCGGCCAGTACAGCCGCAGCCGGTCCAGGCGGGTTAGGTACGGGACAATGTCGGTGGGGGCCACCCCAGGCCGAACGGGCCAGCCAGCCGGGCGTGAAAAGGTGCCGGCGAACCGGCGTATGTGCCGGCCGTGGCGGCGGCAGGTGGCCACCAGGGCGAGCGGGGCCGGGCAGGTGGCTACGTTGAAGTGGACGGTATGCAGGGCGAGGGGTAGAAACAGGGCGTGCAGGTCGCGGCTGACCCGGCAGAGGTCCAGGCACGTGCGCTGGCCGAGGTAGCTGGCCAACTGCTGCAGGTCGGCTTCGGGCAGGAGCCGTAGGAGCGCTACGAGGCCTGGTGACTGGATGGGCGCGTGGCGCATGGTCAGGAATGGGCTGCGAATTCAAGGTGGTGAATGGCGAGGGTGGAGCGGAGGAGGGTGTAAAGCCCCGGCGAGTGAAAATTGGTGCGGCAGGGACGGAGTAACCTTAAAGCGTGCTAAGGGGGGTGCCTTCAGGGTACTTATAAACTGGTATTATCGAACCCTCCCCTTCCCCAATACTTTCCGTCTTTTGTATTCATATTTGTGTGAGACTGCTGCGGTTCGCAGTGTGGAACGGGTGGGCATGGCCATCTTTCTTTTCAGGTTGGGGGTCTCCCTCTCTCTCCCTCTCGCACCCCTTTAACAGCGGGGCTGCGACGGTGGAGAGGAGGACGGGATATGTTGGTGTCGGTAGGGGTAACATGGAATGAAAGCGCGCCAGGGCGGTGTCTTTGACATTCCCTATCGCACTTATGGGAAAGGCCTCTTTGTGCCTCTTATATTGATGGAATAACACAACCGACCTTTGTGGTTTGGCAGACTCAAGCACGGCGGGATCACCGCCAAGGCATCAACACGGCGCTCACTACGCCCTCCTATTGCGTTTCGCTTGCAACAGCCTCCCCCGGGTTGATCCGCACCAATTGTGTTTGGTAGCATCGGTTGGAACATGGCGCCAGCAAAACCTTATAGGCCCAAGTGGGAAGGATAGGCGCATCTGGGCCTGCAATGGAACATGGGGAAGGCTGGAAGCTGAGGTGGGGTGGTGGTCCAGGAGAGAGCAGGCGGTTCGGCAGCGTCGTGGTAATTGAAACTCCGCGCCACAGTCGGTCCGGTGGGGGGCTAGCCGCGGGAGACTTGCCCAGTGAGAAGGGGTGGACGCTAGGTGATTTGCGGCATCCCTAAATTGGGTGGGGCCGCCGCGTGCATCCTCAGGGGGTAGAGTACGATGTCCTACAGACTGGGCCGTCGCAATGTAGCGGCCTTGCTTCAGTGCCATTAGGCTGCTGGATAGGCGGTTAAACGGGTAGCTGGGCGGTAGGTAGGCCTAGATAGTTAATCCACAGTCGCAACCAATGGCCCGGGCAGTAAAGATTGCCAAGCGCGGGGTGGAGTTGCCGTCCTTGGGGAGAGTCCTCTCCGGCGCCATTGGCCAGTCGCAGCGTCATAAGGCTGCCGCGTCGGCCCGATAGCCAAGTCACTGCGCCTGCGACACCTCTGGGCGGCTCCATTAGGTGGTGTCAGTGGCGCCAGTGACTGGCCCTCACCGTGTGGGGCCAAGCGTGCCATAGACGCCCGGGGCTATACAGAGCCCCCGCCTACCGGCACTCGCTTTGCACCTCACCACCCACCCCCTCCCTGGCCCAGATGGGACGCAGGCTAGTATCACCTCCCACCCCGCCCCCTGCGTACCCATCCCACTTGAACGGCATCGAGCCGAGAAAGAGAGCGGAGAAGGTGCGTACGAGGTGGCTTACGCCGGCCTCCACCTAGACCCCCGGCGTTGGGTCGGCGGGCGCTTCAGCCCTGTGCCCACTGCATGTCGCCCTACCATCTTCTCCACCCTCTCTACATCGCTTTCCGCCCTTATCGCTCCCATCCCCATCCCTTGCTGGCTGTTCCACCCCGTCAGACCAAGCGTCTTCGTTGACCCCTACGGGCACTGCTGTCCCCGACCGCCCCTCCCCCATCTCACGCAGATTGGTTGTCGGCCCCACCCCGACTGCCTCGTCGCTCCCCTCTGTCGCCACTTCGAGAAGTCTGCTTAGAGCTCTACTCTTACCGCCATGGACCCCACCCCATCCCCCATGGAGGAGGCCCCCAAGCGTCCGCCCATTACCCGCAAACCCTCGCGGGTACATGATGCCATCGCGGACATTGTGTCTCAGTTTGACCCACTCAAGCGGGGCGACTCGGCAGGTAAGTGCCGCTCATCTACCTTAAGCTCAGGCTCTCCAGCGGACGGACCGACCGACCTAATTCCGACAATGGGTCGTGGGCGGGAGACAGAAACACATAGCGGCTGTTCTCCCTTCACCCACACTACCCGTCCGAACCTTTACTGACCAGCCCCCCACCCGCTGACCGTTCCCTCCCTCACCCCTATTCAGCAGGCGGGGAGGCTGCTGGCGCCACATCTGCCCGGCCCGGCTTTGAACCTGCCGCCCACTTCAAGGCCGACACCGAAGGATTCGATTACAACCAATTCCTCCACCAGCTACGGCAACCTGGGGCCAAGTCCATCGCTCGCAATATCCGCAAGTAGGTCCCGCCCCTTGCCTTCATTTGCACAGACCAGCTTGGCCACTGTTTTGCTATCGCCTACTGGTTCTCCCATCCCCTTCCACGTCTCACCTTCACACCGCTTGATCCGGCAACCTGATATATACCCACCAGCTTTCTGAACGAATTCACGCGTCGGCCGCTCACTCTCAAAGAGCAGATCCGGGTCGTCCACGACTACTTAGGCGTAAGTCATCCGCAACTGAGTATCGGCCCTGATGAGGGCTAGGCTGTCCACAATAGCCCCTCCCCCTCCCAGACCTCCCACCGATACCGTCCGAAACATCATTTTAACCAAGCATCCAAGCCGTAACCGTGATTGCCACCCCCCCCCCTACTCCTCCACGTCTTTCGCCCTATTCACTTTGTCACGCAGTTCATTACGCAAAAGATGGCGGATTGCGAGGTGTGGCAGGGCCAGTCCGAGAAGGACTTTGAAAATACTAAGGAAGCCATGGAGAAGCTACTTATGAACCGTCTTTATGCCCAGTAAGTGACACGCTGGTTCTCTGGTCTCTTTGCTACAGTGTCGCGCCCATGTCCACGCCGCTAACCGACCGATCTTATTCTCTTGTCTGCTCGGTCCCCCCGAAGAACCTTCTGCCCAGCCACAACCGACGACGACGAGAAGGACAAGGTGCTGCACCAGAAGATTGGGCTTTTCCGCTGGATCCGCGAGGAGCACCTGGACATCCAAAAGACGGTGCAGAACGAGTCCTTCCTGGACTTTGCTATCGCCGAGTTGCTTAAGATGAACACTTTCAAGGCGCCCCGCGACAAGCTCATCTGTATCCTCAACTGTTGCACGGTGATTTTTGGCCTCCTCAAGCACGCCGAAGGTGACGTGGGGGCTGATACCTTCCTACCCGTCCTCATCTACGTGGTCATCAAGGCCAACCCGCCACAGCTAGTCTCGAACCTTCAATTCATTGCGCGCTTCCGGGCCCCTGAGCGGCTGCAGTCTGAGGCCGGCTACTACCTCACCAACTTGATGGGTGCCGTATCCTTCATCGAGTCTATGGACGCATCGTGTCTGTCCATCACCCAGGATGAGTTCGACAAACATATCGAGCTGACCATCATGGAGATGAACTCTGAAAAAAGCCGCCCGTCGCCCCCCGCCGCCGTAGCCGCCACGCGTGAGCGGCGGGCTTCAGCTGGCCAAGTGAGCCGCAGCACCTCAGAACCCGCCGTCAGCCCGGCTGAGAAGGCCGCCCTCTTCATCGAGCGGTTCGCCCAACAGACCATGGAGAAGCCACTCAACTTTGTGGGCCGCTTCCTCTCCGACTTGGCGGAAGGGGACGACACGTCTGGCACCCAATCGGCCATTGCCTCTTCCGTCTCCCACCAGCGCACCGCCAGCACCCCGGCGGCCGGGAGCAGCGGCAGTGGTGATGGAGCTACCCCGCCTCCGGTACCTGCGCGCCGCCCGCCACCCGCCACCACCCCTGTCGTCGAGATCCGGGGCGACATGTTCCCGGGCGAATCTGCCTACCGCGAGCTCACCGGTCGGGAATTCCAGGCCAACTTGGCCCTGCTGCGTGATATGTTCCCTAATATTGAACCGGAGGTGTGTCTCATGATCCTCCAAGCCAATCGGGGCTACGTCCCAGGTACCATCGAAGCCCTACTTGACATTGCCAAGTCCGGCCCCACGGGCGCCTCCGCTCTGGGCCTCGACGATGGTCTAGGTCTGGCCGACACCTTAGCCCAGCGGGGGCGACAAGACAGCGTCACCAGTGAGCAGGCTCTCCGCGGCTCCCCAGAATTCGCCTCACCGGCGTCGGCTTCGCGAGGATTACATCCAGTGTCCGACGAGCCAAGGGCGACCGAAGGTACCATCGTGGTTGACGCTCAGCTGGCAGCCCAACTGGCGGCAAGCCAACCATTCGTGGAGAAGCCTGAGTCGGTCGAGTCAAAAGAGTCCTCAACCCGCAGTGGTTCCCCCGCGGATCAGCCATAACTTGCCCGGTAGGGGTGAAGGAAGGGGAGGGTGAAGAGGAGCAAATAGGGTTGACTTTGGGACGAGGTGATGGATTTGATTCTGGAGTGGGGGGCAGGCACAAGTGGTATGCGTGACGTGGGCCGTTTCGTCCATCGGGTAGATCAACGCTTTTACTTGTTTCGGGCGATGATCGGGGGGAACGTGTTAATACCGATATTTCCATTGCCAACAACTCTAGGCGTCCTGGTATGTGTTCCCTTCCGGGCTGCCAGATCGACCAACTATTATTCTCGGAATCGGATGCAGTGGCCTGAAGAGTTGAGAACATGTACACCAATACAGTATGGTATCGTGCTGGATCCAAGCCTATATGAGACCAAACGGTACCCCCGCTACCCTAGTCAAGGCGGGGGGCATTTTGACCTGGTACAATTGGAAAGCAAAGAAGATTTCAGACCAGAAAAAGCGGAGGTGCAGAGGGCAGCTGACATTCCTTTGGCGTCGGAGCCATGCATTTACCACTATTACTTTATTACGTGATTATCATGGACTGGACAACCAACGGACTTGAACAAGTTCGGGTATGATACACGGAGAGGTGGTAGCGACCAGCGGGGTGAGCAGGAGAGCGCGGCCTAAACCATTGTGGTGGCGTGGTAGCCCAGACCGGCGGGAATGGCCATATTCCTTGCGTAGCTATCGAGCTCGCGGTCTTTACTTTGGACGCGGAGTCGGTCGCGCACCGCCTGCACTCGTCGGGTCTTTAGCTGCGGGTGGTGCCGCCGCAACGCCGGATCTAGGCCGTACTTGGGGTAGAGCGGAGTGATGTTCTGGGCATAGAAAGCCACCACGCAGTGCTGGGGGTACCCTTGGTTGTTGCGCGGATTGGGCAGGGCGTCGAGAAAGGCAAGACGGCGCCGGTGCTTGATGTCCAAGTCGTCCTCGCGGTCGGCGGGACGGAACCCATCGGCGACGGTGTGTCCCCGGCGCGGATGGCTGGGCAAATCCCACCAGTGGCCGCGGTCGGCCCGGCCGGGTTCCAGGCTAAACCCGTAGGGCTGGCCCTCCATTCGCCAGTGGGCCCGGATCTCGGCGCCCTCAGGGAGAATGAGTACCTCAGCGGAAGTGGTATACAACGTATCGGCATTGCCCCACGGATTGATGGCCGCCAGCTGGTGCGAAGGGAGGACGAGCGGCGTGGGGACGAGTTCATGGGTGCCTCCTAGAGCGCTGTGTACGGCCTGGCGGGTAACCGCGGAGGACACGGTGACCGCCGAGGGCTCGGTGGATTCGAAAAGGTAGTGACCGCCCGCCACGGCAGCGACATGGCCAGCGAGATAGGTCGGGACGACCGTGGGTTTGAACGGGTAGGATTTGCGAACCCCGGTCGAGTCGAGGGCGGATAGTGATGTGAGGGCGTGGGACACATGGCCCTCCGAATAGTGGCGTAAGGCTTCCGGGCCTGGAGTCCGCGGGTGCGGCGGGGGCACCAGCGTCTCTTCGAGATGGTGCATATAAGATTGGTCTGCGGCGGCGATGAGCAAAGTGGGGTCATGGAGCACATCGCCCAGATTGGCGCAACGCATGGTCAAACAGGCGTGGTTGGCGAGCGGGAGGAGGTAGGCGGGGGGCAGGATCCGATAGAGCCGAGCTGCCGGGGGAGTTTGGGCCGGAGTGGGCGCGGCATCCACCAGGGCTTCCACTCGGTGGGCTGGATCATTGGCGCTAAGAGCGGTCTCCACCACCCCAGCGGCTAAAGCACCCGTCGAATACCGGTTGTTCACCACCCCACTGCGGGTGGCTCCGGGCCGGACGCCCTCTACGCCCATAGATAGGGCGCGATAGCTGACCCCGTCAGTCGCCCTGATGCGCAGACGACAGTGTGCGGCCACCAGGGGATTGACAAACTGAGTGACCGTGCTAACCTCCAGCTCGGCCTCAAGGATCGCACGTTCGCTGCGTTGCTGGTTGTCGGGGTGGTATATGTAATGCGGGTTCTCAGCCAGGTAGCGCACGCGTTCAGCAGACTGCTTATCAGTGCGACCGCGGTGGCGTTGTAGCGGGGCCCGTGAGGCGTAAGTGAGGAGCGGCTCGGCCACGAACGCCGGAGGCCGTTCGGTTTCCTTGGCCGGGTCGCCGCCACTACCTGGCGTGCCGGATCGCCTGGTGGGGGACCCTGTGGTAGTTCGTCCTGGGATTACCGAGCGAACAGGTTGGGGGCTGAAGCGCACAGATTTGGGGGTGGCTCTCGCGCTTTCCGAGGCCTGCCGGTGAAGGGCGCTGCGCCGCCGCCCCGATGGCGGGGTGGCCAGGGGTAAGGGGTCAGCGCTGACAGCGGTGGTAGCCTCCACGGGGGCCGACGGAGCGGGTGATGGGACATGGTCATTGGTGAACCGGGCGTTGACACCGTGGGCGTTCTGGGTGGTGACCGTAGCAGAGGGGACGATCTGGGAGGACGCGGAGACGGCCAGGTTACTCATTACCGCAGCGGGCGCTGCCACGGCTTTCATGAGGAGAGGCGGGCGGTGGGAGGAGGCCACGGATGATGACCAGGAGGCAGGGGTGTCGCGCGAGGTTGGGTCGTCCGGGCGGAATTGAACGGAACGGGGACAATCGGGGGCCGGGGCTAATAAGGGGTGAAACGAGTGGGTGGCGAGGGGAGGGAAGGAAAATGAAGTAGGGGTTAATCCACGCGGTCAGCTTGGCGAGCGAGCGAGCGAGAGAGGGAGGAGGGTTAAAATCGGACCTGCAAGTCGCTGCGGAAAAAAAAATATTACCTCCCCCTATACACCGTCTCATCGCAGCTTGTCACTTCTTCCCTTCCACCTTCAACTCTCACAGCCGGCGAAAAAGCCCGGCACACCGGTGCTCACGGGGTCGGCACGGGATACCAATGGAGTGTAGCTGATAAATCTAGTGACGACACGTGCCTCGTCACGGGGACCGATCGGCGGCTCTTCCTGTCAAGGTTACTTACCGTTAGTAGCAGGGGGGTGACGCAGACTAGTGTCGTCGTGGTCTTCACCATTGACTGGCTCGCCAGTGGTGGGGCCACGGCTGCCGGGTTTCCGGTTGGCGGACTTGCGCCGGCGGTTAGGGGGCCGACGTAGCCGGGAGGTCGAACCGTGAGTGAGTTCGGGCTCGGGGCGCTTTCCCTGACGCCGACCGCGGGGATGGCGCGGGGTGTTCAGCTCTGCGGTCGAGGAATCCGACGAACTACTCCCGGCCGCGTCAGTATCGGTGGAGGATGCGGCCAATGAGCCATGGCTGTCGTGGTCCGTATGGTCGTCGCCGAGTAGGAATCGGCCGCGTGCGGCAGCGGCAGCGGCGCCTGCGGTCGAACTTAGGGCCGAGGTGGCGAGGATAGGTGAGGACTGGCGCGTCCCGCGGCCGGAATGGGGCCGGCTATCTGGGGTGGTGGTGGACGAGTTGAAGTCGGTGGTGGTCCACGACTCAGATTTGCCCCCATCGTGGGGCGGCGGTGGGAGTGCCGGGTCTTGTGGCCGCGGGGATGTGAGGGAGGCCGGAGCCATGGTCAACTCTGGGCGTCGGGCCGCGGTCGAAGTGGGTGGGGACACTGCGAGGCAGGAAGAGGGGGGTATTTGAAGGGCGAGGTGGTGGTAACGGTAGTTGGTCCTTTAGGAAAAGAGGAATGCGCGGTGTGTGGTCGGGAACGCAAGTTTGTAAGTAAAAAAGGAAGAAAGTGAGGGACAAAGAGTGGGACGGAAATGGGAGCCGGTTTTAGTTGGTCAGAGGGGAGGAGGAGATAAAGAGGGCTGAGACGGGGAGCAGCGTCAGCTCAGAGGGCGGGAAAAGCAAGATGCGAGACGGTTTGTGGTTGCGTGTGGCGTGGCGCGGGTGGGCAGAGAGCAGAGGGCATACAGGCATAGGCGATCCGCCCCTTCGGGCATACAGCTCGGCGGCAAGAAGGCACTATTGTTACTCCTACAACCGGCATCGACCGCAGTGATCAGGGGCAAGGCACGGTCGACAGCGGGTGGGTAGGGTCGGCGACCTAGGACATAAGGGCGAGCCAGGGGAACCGAAACCTTAGTACCTGGTGGGGCGGCCGGCGGTCTCCCCACCTATGCTGAAGCTGGGTCCTGGGATGGTACGGTGACACAGCCCGCCTGGATGCCTCCCACCGGGCCTGCGATTAGATCCGACCAGCAGTCGTCGTCCTGCACGGCGTCTTCGAAGCGAGCTCTCGAATTACGCACTGCGTGTATGCGTGTATGCGCGGTGGGGGCCGAGGCGCTCATGTCGACATACAACCCCATGGTCGCCAGAGGGGCGGGGGAGGATAAACCGGCAGGACGTAACGGCCCACCGACGTCGCCAAGCAAGTTCGGCGTAGTGGTAAGGCCGCGCAGAGTCAGTAAACAAAACAGCTCACTTCCTTTCACCCTTAGCCCTCTCACAAGGCACACCTTGCCCACCCCCCCCCCCAGCGCTGCGCCCGCCCGCGCCCTCGCCTTCGTTAGTCCACCCTGTAGTCACATCCCCCACTTGGTGCATTCTTACCTGCCCCCTACCCATTTGCCTAGTACATTACGCTCTCTGTTGCATCGCCACGCCTCTCCTCATCCGCTAACTGGCCACCAGTCTCTCAGCTCCAAGTCCCGCCGCTGCGTATTTAATTTCAAACTAGGTGGGTACTGTAGCACCGCTCTCTGGCCTTGACCCATATCCGCTCCGGCCTAGTAAGTAAGCCTTTCTTTCTTCTCGGCCCGGCCACCATTTCCCGGCTGCCATGGGTCCATCCGACAGTACGTCAACCTTCGTCTCTTCACTTGTTCGCCCGCAGGCCTTGGCAGCGTACTTACCGTATTGTCTCCGCTGGACAGCTGGGTAGGTTCGGGTCCACCCACAGTCCGCCACCTTCCTCCCCAGTCTGCTAAGGGTGGCTCGTCAGCGTTTCCCACTCACTACTTGACCTCGCTCTTCACACGTAACGGCACGGCTGGGCCGTTTAGTTCTGGCGCCGCCTTCCATTTTCCTTCTGTTTTGCCGCTTGCAGCCTGGACGACGTCGTGTATCCTCGGGACACCTTGATTTTTTACCCCGGCTTCTAAATTCCTGGCGACTCAAAGGTTCTTGTAATTCCTCCCTGCGGCATCTCTTCCTTCCTCCGACCCTCGCTTATGCCAACAGCGGACCTTTGCTACTCCCGACAGCCCCTTGGTTACCTGCAGCCCCGCCCTTTGCCCGCCTTCAACACTATCTCCCCTTCTCCACTCTCCTCTTTACTACCATACCCTTTAAATCCTCACTCTCCCACTGACCCCGCGACCTACTTGCTGAACCAGCCACTCAGCCTATCTAAACCCTGCGTATTCTTGACGTCTCCCTTTTCCTAACCCGCCGACCCCGCCGCACTTGCCCCTCCCACCCCCCTCCATTCCGCACTTGCCAAGGTCCGCCTTCCGCTTCCCATCCTCCCTCCCCATCTGTCTCGTGACGTGCGCCCCTTTCGCTCCTGCTTACCTGTCCCGCCATCTCCGTAACCCGCCCACCCAGTTCCCATCTCTTCCCTATGCCCGGACCGTCAACCCCCGGCAATAATTCCACTGGCCACCCGGCGACGGGGCCGGTAGCCAATCCCAGCCAGATTCGGTCCATAAAAGTCGTCGTGACCGGTGCCCACGACCTACCGCGTAAGGACGTGTTCCGGCTGCCGGACCCGATCGCTGTCATCCGGGTCGACGACGAGGTTCGCCAGCGTACCAAGGCGCAGCGCAAGACCCTCACGCCGTACTGGAACGAAACTTTCGTGTTCATCGTCCACACCTACACTACGCTCGAGATCGAGGTCTTTGACAACAAAAAGTTCAAGAAGAACAACATGGGCTCCCTAGGTACCACCAAGTTTCAGCTGTCTGAGTTCGTCGACTGGAACGAACTGGCCGAGAAGAAGATCTCCCGTCCCCTGCTCAACCGCAGTGACGGCACCGTAACTCGCAGCCGCCTCGACCTCACTTTGTCCACCATCGTGTCCGACTCGAGCCACCACATCAACACCACCATCTCGGGCCTGTCTCCTACGGAGGGTGCTCCGCGGCCCGTGCCTAATCTCCTCACACCTGGCTCGGTGGCCGCCCCGAATGGTCCATCCGCAACTCCGTCTCGCTCGCGGAGCGCCAGCCGCGTATCGGTCGACACCGCCGCCTCCCGGTCTACCGCCGCCCCCGAGGGCTCTCCGCGCCTACTCAACGACCGCGACGCAGCGGCCGCCGCTGCTGCCCCATTGCCCTCGGGTTGGGAGAGGCGGACTGACGAGCTGGGCCGCGCCTACTACGTCGACCACAACACCCGCACCACCACCTGGCGCCTACCCGAGCACCTGGTAGCCCATTTTCCGCCCGGCACCAACCAGATTCCGCCGGGCATGATGGAGCAGGAGCGGCAGCAACATAGCAGTCGCACCCTCCCCGAGGATCGGGCCACCCCCTCTGAGGACGGAGCCGCCCGCAACACCTTGCCGTCCGGGTGGGAACAGCGCTACACTCAAGAGGGACGGCCCTACTTTGTCAATCACAATACCCGCACCACCACTTGGGTCGACCCGCGGACTAACCCGGCCGTCCTAGGCGCCCCACCGGGTGTCGGTGCCGCTTCGACCGCCCCTGCTATCGTTGGCAACCGTGTGCCTGGCACTACCCACTCGTCCAGTCAACTGGGACCCCTGCCCTCGGGCTGGGAGATGCGCATCACCAGCACAGGAAAGCTCTACTTTGTCGACCACAATACCAAGACCACCTCCTGGGACGACCCCCGCCTGCCCAGCACTCTGGACCAGAACGTGCCACAGTACAAGCGCGACTTCCGGCGGAAGCTCATCTACTTCCGCTCCCAACCGGCCATGCGCCCCATGCCGGGCCAGTGTCACGCCAAGGTGCGACGCGACCACATCTTCGAAGATGCTTACACGGAGATTATGCGCCAGCCTGTGTCAGACCTCAAGAAGCGACTCATGATTAAGTTCGACGGCGAGGACGGGCTGGACTACGGAGGCCTGTCGCGCGAGTTCTTCTTTTTGCTATCCCACGAGATGTTCAACCCCGTGTACTGCCTGTTTGAGTACTCGGCGCATGACACGTACACCCTGCAGATTAACCCGCACTCAGGTATTAACCCAGAGCATCTCAACTTCTTCCGTTTTATCGGCCGCACCCTGGGCCTGGCTATCTTCCATCGCCGGTTCCTGGACGCCTTCTTCGTGACCAGCTTCTACAAACTGATCCTACACAAGAAGATCACGCTGGCTGATATGGAGAGCGTGGACGCCGAGTTCTACCGGAGTCTCACCTGGGTGCTGTCCAACGACATTACGGACGTGCTGGACCTTACCTTCTCGGTGGAGGATGACCGCTTCGGCGAGGTTGTCACCATCGACCTCAAGAGCGGCGGCCGCGACATTGCCGTGACCGAAGATAACAAGCGCGAGTACGTCGAGTTGGTCACCGACTGGAAGATTCGCGGCCGGATCGAGGAGCAGCTGAACGCTTTCACCGAGGGCTTCTACTCACTCATCCCCAAGGATCTCATTGTCGTGTTTGACGAGCGCGAGCTTGAGCTGCTCATCGGGGGCATGTCAGAGATTGATGTGGACGATTGGAAAAAACACACGGACTACCGCGGGTACACCGAGTCGGACCAGGTCGTCCAGTGGTTTTGGCAGTGCGTGCGGTCGTGGGATATGGAGACCAAATCGCGGCTTCTGCAGTTCACCACCGGTACCTCGCGCATCCCGGTCAACGGGTTCCGTGATCTCCAAGGCAGCGACGGGCCGCGGAGGTTTACCATTGAGAAGTCCGGGGAGACCACTCAGCTACCCAAGAGCCACACTTGTTTTAACCGCGTGGACCTGCCGCCCTACCCTGATTACGACACTCTAGCTGCCAAACTGACTTTGGCTGTGGAGGAGACGGTCGGATTCGGCCAGGAGTAGTAGTTGAGAGAGAGAGACAGGCCAGCTTCTACATCCCTGCTGCCCATTGTCTTCCGATTGCACTCAACTCTTGTATAATGGTTTTACTCTTTTTGTTTTTACTTTGCCAATTACGAGCCGCGAGGGTGTCCTGTAGAGAGGCGGCTTGCCCTTTTTATTAGTTTTTTAAGCACCGCCGTCACGACTATTGGATGCTACCCCTTGACCACCTGCTCTACCTTTTTTATTATTATTCTTGATGCACCGCTACCCTGGCCACGCCGAATTTCTGCCATCATCATCCTCGCCGTTCCTTGGCTGTACCTCAGCCACCCTTCCCTCTCCTGCGGGGGGGGGGGGGGGGGTTCGGAGCTTATCGCAACCGTGATATTGAATCCTAATGTTTAACTTTCTTCGCTACTCTCGCTTTTCTCTCACTCTTTCTCTACTGAACAATGGACGCCGGAACTTTTTTTTGGCACTACAATCATTAAAACTGCATGCTCTACTGATTATAGTGTATTTTTTTATCAGGCTTTAATGGCATGGCTGAAGTAGTCCACTCGATTTTTGGTCACCATTAACCCTTACGTACAGTTGGATGGGTCGACTCGCGTTTACTTAGGAGATGGGGTCCACACATGGATGAAGGGTAGCCCAAGGTGCAGCGTGTTTGGGGAAAGTTGAAAGCAAATGGGAGGCGAGTACGAGAAAGGTAACTGTAGCCACCGTTGGAGAGAGATAGAAGTATGGGCGAAGGGTGCAAGGCGGAGGGGGGGGGGGAAATAACTAGATACACGGAGGGCGTGGGACTTAGAACCAGGCGAAACGGATGTAGAGCAGCAGCAGGAAGGCCAGGAA